>JAPZVO010001470.1:0-17121 GCA_029962745.1 Echinometra lucunter | reverse complement strand
TAAAGTTAGACTAGATCTAACGTTAGACCTCTAGTCGATATTTTGCAACTTTAATGATAGATCCGATGTCGATGACTGGATGACGTGAAATATTACTGGAAAGTAAGTTAGGCCTATTACATACATGTACTCTACAAGCTTATCTGAAATTCCATTAGCTATACACAGCGCTGTTGCGAAACGGCGTCGGGTCTGGCTAATCCAAGATAAGCTTGTAACAGATCTAGATCTAGTCTAGGCCTACTGTACTGATCATCAACATCGGATCTAACAAGTTACAAAATATCTAGACCCTCTAGTCTAACTTTAGATCTCTCTAGGCCGTCGTAACAGTTTCATCTTCTATAACCATTTTTAAGAACCATGTCAAACTAGGTCACATTTCACTCACAAAGGCTTACGATTATATACGATTGATATCAATAATGTTTCAATTAAACGGCAAATTGAGATTAGATCTACCTCGTGATGATTTGCGATTTAATCATAATCCTTTTGTGAAACGGGGGCCCTGCTGGTCATGCTCAAGAGCTGTGCTTTTAAGAAAGTATCAATGTTTTGATACAATTTTTAAAAAGTGCCTCTTAAATTTAATTTTCATTTCACTTCATTTCATTTATTTTATCCATTTTCACCTGTAAATATCACAAATGCACAAAGTAAGAATAATTTTCAAACAGTGGAATTTTCAAAAATAATTATATAAATAAATGTTGAAAATGGAAAATGTCTCACCTAGTCTCACCTAGTGAGACAAAATGTCAACCCCCCCCAAAAAAAAAAACAACAACACACACACACACACAAAACCATATATTTAGAAAAAATTTTTTTGACGAAATGATGTACATATAAGGCACATAGTTCATGAGTTATGCTGGGGTGGGATGATGGCATAGTCCCTATTATAATTTGGATACAATGGATCTTGTCTATCCCTTCCTTTTCTTCAAGTTAAACTCAAAACTATCAGTCATTTCTCATCTTTTTTTTTCCACAGGTGCATAACTTGTGGCCCAGATTGTTCCCAGATGCAACTTGTACAAATATTACTTGCACCGGTACATATGATGTAGTCAAGCAACTGGAAATCCTGCCATCATCACTCTTAGTTTTGTGGGATCTGATCATCTGAAGACTGAAGAACATCATTCTGGATGATAATTAAAAGGTAAGGTAATAATTTGAGATATTGTTGCTCTGCAGTCTCTGGATTGCTGTGTATGCCTAAAAGTAAGACTTCCTTATGTCCCCGCCACTAAAATTTTGGAGGCGATTTCATGTGAAACCAGTTAAATGGACAGAGTAATTTCAGTTTGTTTGGATCATGCAAGTGGGAAATTAAAGCTTTTAGTCAAAAACATTCCATTAGTTTTCTGATTGTCATCGTGCTTGTTTGTGGACTTATGCCAAGGAGTTTTTTTATCCCTGCAGGTATATATGGACTGATCTGAAGGGGAAACATTATGCCGCATTTTTTCCACTTCTCCCATGGACTTGTAGCAACTTTTCTTCTACTTTTATGTGTGAGTGGTCTTTTTATATTTTATATAAGTTGTGATATTTTCAACACAACATAATAAATCAGCATGGTTTGAACAAAATCTTCAGGAAACAGTGTCAGAACAGTTGTTTAAAATCATTAGGTTGTACCAGGAGTTATTTGAATCAGATCCACATTATGTTTTACATAAAGTTTTTCTAAAAACAGTTGGTAGGTTCATATCTTAAAGATTTTTAACAACCGTTCGAACAGCACACACTGTACCTACTTGTTGACGTTTCATCACTCCTTCATATTTCAACATGTTGTGTACAAATCCAATCTGTAAATCCCATCTGTAATCATCCAGGAGTGACATAACTTTACTGGGAATAGTTAATAAACAGAGTGTTGAATGTTGTCTCTCTTTTCTTTTTTTTTTTTTTTTTTTTCAATATTTTGAAGTTTAACCCCTCCCCATTTTTACACTTTTAAAGTGTACATTATGTGTCACTAAAACACAATCCCTTAAAGTAAAAATGAATGGATAATATCTATGTCAAATAATTCCATGAATGCACAATTAAGGTGGATGAATTTACAGATGATTCATGCATAAAAATTCGGGGAACATGACACTACCCACCTTTTTGTAGTCTACTGGTTTTTCTTTTGAAAAAATTTATTTAATTTTATTGGAAATTCGGATGGTGTATAGTGTACGATAATTACATTTTCATTCATGCATATCACATGGTGTTGGTGATTGAAATAATTTTCTGTAATCTGTGCAATTTTTTGTTGATTCGCTTTCAATTTCAAGCTTTTAAGAAATCACATTAAATGTAATGAGTTTTTTGTATTACTATTTCTTTCATTCTATTACATTCTTTCATTCTCAGTACAGAGTCAGTCTTTGGAATGCACTTCAGGAGTTTGTCAGAGAGTAAGTATGATGCATCATAATTTTGTACACTTAAATTCATCCCAACATTCTAGGGGTGTTTTCACAAAGACTTTAATAGGATTCATAAAAATTGATAAAGTCGTGCCTAAGTCGACTACTTCTCATGTACTTATGTTCAATTTATGACTTTGATTGATCATAACTCCTTGTGAATTACATAATGACCCTAGCATATCTAATGAATATTTCCATGGAATGAAGGCAAAGATTCTAGATTTGTTTCTCATGCATGAAAGCTTTGATAACACCGAGGTAACACATTTCTGGTCATTACTTAACAAAGCACACTACTGCACTCACCACCATAACTTCAATCATTATCTTATCAATTTTCATCATAAAAGTTTGGTCATTATTCTTGTTTATTAGAGAGTGTCTTCATACATCTTTTCTTATGTTTACAGAGCAATACAGTTTCTCCATATGTTAGAATGTTTTGAAATAATTCATCATGTTCTTTTATAATAGACAACATAATTATGCTAATAAACTTAAACTGGAATGGATGATGAATTACTAAATTCTTGAAACATTTGTTTTATATATTTTACAAAAAAAGGTCACCATGAGCTAGGATAAACGAGAATGAAATGAAAATGAAATTGTAGTTAATAGTACTCATTATAATATTTTGCTGGGAAATATCAATATTGGAATGAAAAAATAAGCTTTATAAGTTATATGAGTTTGGATTATTATACCATGAAGCTTTGTGCATTTAATGCTATTTAAACTGTTTTGACAATCTTGAAATATTCTTTCATTATTTTTTTCCCATTAGGAAGTCATGGAACAAATGGTTATAGAAGTTGAGAAAAGCCCTTGCCTCTAAGATAAATAACTGGCAGTTTACACGGACTCCGATTTCAGGTCTGATATCTGGAGAAAGATTTCAACAAAACTAAAGAAATTAGTGGTACACAAATGAATTCTGAGAGTGCTTACATGAATACGAAGGTTTGAGGTTTGAAGAGTATTTGAATTTTCCAGGCCTTATCGATCCATTATGTAGGTGATAATCAAATATACACATTTTCAAATATGATCAGAAATGTCATTGTATCAATGTATTCCATTTCAAGTTAACAATTGACATGGTGATTACCAATTTCTAAAATGTGTACAAATTGATTTTTCTAGGAACTTCTGGGCATCCTGTAGCTTGTTGATAGAATCGCAACATTTTTCCTATCAATTACTGCTGAAACGTAACTGAACTTTAATTGACTGTATATGAGAAACTTAATTTCAAGGATGGACAGTCAACGACACATAATTTGGAGTAGTATGTGCCACCTCTTATATTTCTTTGGGTGACACAAAAACAAAAACCACCTTGCCCCACAGTTCAACACTTGCCAAAATGCTTTTTTTTTTTCTGTCTTGATTTGAAATGTACATAGTTACTGTATGCTGCATACGGTATTTATATTTCACTGTAAATTCAGCAGCAGAACCACCCCTGACTTCTGTCGCTTTTTTTCAAACTTGACATACATTGCAGGCGTCCCTCAGATCTATCCCGTAATAAGTGATTTCCTTGATGAGATGTATAAAGAGCTCTGCTTCCCTTTTTTAAACATGTGATGTAAAGTATAACTTATTCACATTTCACGCATGATAGAATTGGAACAATGGCCATTCATGTAACCAAAATTACATTTGCTCCCACAAAATGTAAATACTTTTTAGGGTATCGTGAGTCATCCATTCAGGAAAGCTAATTAATGAAGTATTCTTTGCCTACACTACTATGAAAAGTAAGGAAAGATTTACATACTAGTCTTTGCTTTGCATTAGTAATATCTGATACAAGTAAGTGCATAGGATTTTAAATGTAATAAAACACAGTAGAGAGAAGTGAAGTTATGCTATGCACTTTTGCTGTCCAGTTCATTATATATATTTAAAAAAAAAAACAAATCGAAGTTATAATTTGTAGGTTTCCTTTTCCCAATGTGTTTTTTTTTTCCCCATTTCTTTTCTTTTTCAAATGCGAGTTCTCCGTTCTGGAAAATGATGAAGTGTTCTTTGTTTACAATCTGTTGAAAACTGAGGAAAGGTTTACCTTTATGCATTAGTATTAAGCCTATGATTGTCCTTCATACAAGTATAAGATGGGTTATAGAACATAATGAAATATATAAAGAAATTAATCATGTATTTTATTTCTTTGCTATACATTTTTTAAAAATCAAAATCAGAGTTATGATTAAGGAATTTATAGAGTAAATGTTATTTTGCATGCGTTTGCAAAATCTATCAGCAATTTACAATTTCAAGTATGTATACATAAAATTACTGCCTATCTGTGTGCCAAATTTGATAATGGCGAAGAAGGTAGCCAGGATTGAGGGGGCCCCACGGTTCCTTTTAAAATAAGCCAGTAATATTACATGTATAAGGGTACAGAACCTACAACTATCTCCTTTGATTTAATGGTAAAAATGATTATTATATTTAACTTGTTTCCTCATTATTGTTATCAAAGGAATCACTTCTTAGTGTCCCAATACCGATGGCAAAGAATATGTCTTTTTCCCCCTTTGAATTGTTTTAATATTCTTCGTATTATAGTACTACATACTTATATTTCCACTAGATAAAAATAATATTTGATTTGTGTTGATCATTCAACTTTCATTATAAACCCAGGGTGTCCACAAAATATTTGGATGAGTAAACTTCTCATCTAGCATTTATTATACCTAAATTAAAGTTTGAAGGGGGATATACTGTATAGAAATAAGTGAACGGTCAGTTGTTGCAAATCTTGCGTATCGAACTACTGCCTCATTTATTGGCAGTGCTCATGAAATTTGGCAAACACGTAGGGCTTGTGGTGAAGATGTACAAGACATATTTTTGGAATATGTCGGAAACCGTGTTGCCATGGAAACGGCATATAGTAATGAATCAGGGAGAAATATTGTGTATCGAGCCACTTCCTCATTTTTATAGCAATGTTTGGGAAATTTAGCACATATATTCGGCTGGGCGTATCAATCACCTTCACTGATATTTCCCCGGGATATTTCTGAAATGATTAACATTAATAAAAAGCACAATCATTCTTTCTTAGATGACAAACATCATGAAAAGACATACTTCAAAGGGCAGTTTTTTGGGAGGAAAATTTAGTGATGACTTTCGGTCCTTTATGATTTATGTAAGCCTAAAATACAACATTTTCGGAGCTCATTGTTACTCTGATTTGTATTCAGCCACACATCCCAGAGCATGCAGAGCGGCTGATACCACGGAGTCGAAATTCCTCAATGATTATTTTCTAAGCGTTTGACTGGGCGATATTGCCTTTCAAAGTGTATCCTGAAACATAGACTGATCCATTTGTTGATTTGGGCTCTTTTTTTCCCTCTCGAGTCTCTCTAAGAAAGAGTAATTTGCCCCTTCCATTGATGTTAAGTATTAATATGATTGAGCATATAGGCAAGTTGGAAAGTATAATCCGTTAATTAATGCTGAACACCCTTTATGTTTGTATTTATCGTAATAACCTATTCTGATTCAGTTCATTAGATGACATGTTATATGAAGTTATTGTTTATCTTCATGTTGTTTTTCAAGATATAAATTCTTTAATCACCTTAAGTCAGTTTCTTTGATTCTTATGTATTATTGAGAAAATCTATTCACATTTTTTTTTTTTTTTTTGGGGGGGTGGGGGGGGGGGGGGGGGTGGGGGGCATCCTGTAAAAGCCTTCTAGCCTGGTAGAAATTCCCGTAGAAACCATTAGAGGTAAACCATTAGAATCTTGCACTGGATTCTACCGGTACAATTTCTACTTGTTTAAATATGCTAGGTGTATAGACTCCACTAGAAGGCGATATAGAAGGAAATTCGACTTGTTTCAGTATGGAAAGTGGATAGATTTAAGTAGAAAACCAGATTTGTGTAGTGCTACTGACCACTGCAGTAAACAATATGTTAGGCTTATTATGAGTATTCATTAAAGAGCTTTCTGCCTCCAGGAGAAATGTTTGCTAATCTGTTGCTGTATTGGAATGAGAGTCACACATATTTTTGCTAATAAAATAATTATGATTTCTCTTTGTATTTTCTCTTTCAACTTCTCCTAACCTTATGAGTGAAATCTGATGTTGACGTGGCTTTTGTTAGTGTTGTTGCTGTTGTAGGTGATTATGATGATGATGAGGATGATGATGGGGGCACAAAATCATAATATGAAGTTGCTTGTAATTGAGGTGTGATTACAGCCATACAGGGGAAGGGGGCACTGTCCAAAATTCACTGACTAGCCAAAGCAACCAAAAAAAAAAAAAAGTGGATAGATTTAAGTAGAAAACCAGATTTGTGTAGTGCTACTGACCACTGCAGTAAACAATATGTTAGGCTTATTATGAGTATTCATTAAGGAGCTTTCTGCCTCCAGGAGAAATGTTTGCTAATCTGTTGCTGCATTGGAATGAGAGTCACACATATTTTTGCTAATAAAATAATTATGATTTCTCTTTGTATTTTCTCTTTCAACTTCTCCTAACCTTATGAGTGAAATCTGATGTTGACGTGGCTTTTGTTAGTGTTGTTGCTGTTGTAGGTGATTATGATGATGATGATGATGATGGGGGCACAAAATCATAATATGAAGTTGCTTGTAATTGAGGTGTGATTACAGCCATACAGGGGAAGGGGGCACTGTCCAAAATTCACTGACTAGCCAAAGCAACCAAAAAAAAAAAAAAAAACAAAAAAAAAAAAAAACAAAAAAAAAAAAAAAAAAAGATAGTGTTGATGATGATGATGAGATCGAGGATGATGATTTTGGCCAAAGATCATATGAAGTTGCTTTGCAATTGATAAATTGATGGGAGGGGGCTCTGTCCAAAAATTTACTGGCTAGCAAAAGAAAAAAAAACATAGTTTTGATGATGATGATGATGATGTTGAGATCGAGGATGATGATTTTGGCCCAAGATCATATGAAGTTGCTTTGTAATTGATGGGGGGGGGGGGGGGTGCTCTGTCAAAAAAAAAAAAAAAGACTAGTCAAAGAAAAAAAGAACATTGCTGATGAGGTTGAAGATGATACAGGCAAAAGATCAAATGAAGTTGCTTTGTGATTGAGGTGTGACTGTAGTGATATGCGGGGGGGGGGGGGGGTCACTGTCCGAAAATCCAGGGACTAGCAAAAGAAAAACTGTGCAAGGCCATATGAAGTTGCTTTGTAATTTAGGTATGATTGCAGTGCATAAAGGACGGAGGCGGGCACTGTCCTAAAATTCACATACTAGCAAGTGAAAAAAAAATGCTCACCATTTTGGGGGGAGGTGCATACTCCTTAATTTTTGCAGAAAGGACAGAATCCTTGGGTTAAATTCTTTACGGGGCATACATCCCATCCCAAAATAGCAAAAATTATGTTCGGCAGAGATTGGTTTGCTGTAGTTACTTGACCACTTGTGCACCTTTCCTTAGATGGTCGATCTCTTGACATATTGAACTCGTAAACCGGATCTTTCTTGGTTGCTGCACTAAGCAGCAAGCACCGTAGCCTCTTCGTTTGGGGCCGCCATATCATTTTTCCCTTTGCTGAACCAGATCAGTAGGAGGAGTCTTGTTTCTATGGTTACATTGCAAAATGCCAGCCGTGATGCGTGCGCATCACGGCAACCGTATACCGGACCGTATACCGTATTGACAACCGTACGGTTTTCCGTTCCGGTCATTTAGCCGTAACCCGTACCGTAGCCCGGACCGGACTCGGTGTGCGGAGGCCCTAACCTTGATCTTTCATAAACGTATACGGATCCTTAAAGGTGAAATCCTGCAGATACCTTGCATTTCCTTGTCAGTCTGATATGAAAGTGACTATCCTTAAAATGGATAGTATGATATTATTCGCAATTTCCAATGATGATTTTACTATACAAGCTAAAACATGCTCTCGCTGGCTTGACGATAATTTCACCACTCTAAACAAAGGAGATTTTGTTAAAAGCAATTTTGTTCATTCGTTCTGTTTTTAGATGAAAAAATGAAATGAAATATTTGAATTCAACCAACATTAATTTCAAATTAGAATTGTGATTGTCATGTCCACATAATATACGTAGAAGAGATGACGAGAGAAAAAAAGGGGCATGCAATTCAAATCATAATCATAATTATAGAAATTTATCATGTATGACATGGAATACATTTAGGCTTCCTGGAATTTCTATGAATGTTCAAAGGAAATTTTGGCTAATCGACATAAATAACACATCTTTGAAATGGCTGGCGCTCTATCAAGCACATTGGGTAGCTACAGAAACCACATTTTCCTGACCATACATTCGTATGTCTCGCTCATCAGGAATTAAAACGTCTGTATCCGACAAGAGGTCCGGCGAATATTTTTTGTGCTCATCAATCATCAAAATATGCACAGGATTTCTGCTTATTTATTCTACTGCGTTTATTTATCATTTATTCGGCATTTCAAAATACAAGTACAATACAGAATAATACGAAAATTACACACTCTAAAAACGATTCAGTAAAAAAAGAAATATGACTAGATTAAGGGTCAGCTGTGTTCAACTATGCCTAGTCAAATATTCTAGTCAAAACTGACTGTCTACTAGTCAAAATACGACTAGAAAATAGTCAAAAATGACTGAAAAATAGTCAGAAATGACTAAAATAATAGTTACACTCAGCTGACCCTTTCGTCTAGTTAGTTTTAACTGAATCGTTTTAAGAGTGCAGCAGTTACAAGAATAAACATATTAAAGAAAGGACCTGGATCAGAATTAATGAGGCTGCCTGGGCTTGGAAAAGGTTAACTAAATTACCATGACCCACAGGTATTCCTTCCCACATCCCTTCAACTACATTCAGGTCAGGATAAGATATGGGGTTCAGTTGGATTTAGGTTAGGTTTAGGGTAAGGGTCAGGTTTAGGGATAGGGTTAGGTACTGTGTGATTAGTCAAGGGTTGAAGCTAAAAATTCCGTTAGTGTCGGATGTTGAGAGCTGAGAAATTGTCGCCGAATATATAGCGTTGGTGACCCGACATTGCTCTAGCTTTTATTTCGTCGAGGATACGCGGGCTGCTTGCGCTTAGGCTAACACGGCAGGGTTGTTCGGGGGCGGCGCCAGGGTATTTTGATGGGAGGGGGGCAAGATGACCAGTAGGTGAGTTTATTTACGTTTTAAATGAAAATAGGGGTATTATAATGTTACATGACCCAACCCTCTCTTTTCCCATACTGTTCTTTCTTCTTTCACCTCTTTTTTCGTTCTTTGTCTCCTCTTCCCCCCTTTTTTTTTTGGTCACTTGAAAAATCATAAGGGGCGGTCGCCCCTGGGGTTGTTGTAGTGTTTGATCATTATGGTATGTACATGAAAGTGAAGCAGGGGTAATGTCGTCGGAGCATGTTTCGTATTACTCGCTTGTGTCGTGGAGCTGATAGATACAGTCAACCTTGGGAAACACATTCTATTGCACTGTCTCCATCGTGACACGCATTTAATTTCATCATCTTTTCATTCAACACGAAGGACTTTGCCTTGGCAACCTGTTCTATGCATGTCTATTCTAATCCACAAGTATCATGTAATTTATTAGATTAATTTACTGCGCAACATACAGACAATCAGCATGATCAGTTATATTTCATGGCTATTCTCAGATGATAATAACGAATATCATATGCTAACTGGGTCGACAAGGTCAAATGTGGCTCATTTTTGGTGTAACATTGTTTTCTGAAAAGAATAAATCGGCAACTGCGCTTCTTCAGTAATATCGTTAACCCATTCATGACAGAGGTCCACATTTTGTGGTTTTGCCTAATATCTTTTGATGCAGAGCCTTAAAAATCATACCAAATACAAGAGCAGAAAGAGCAGAAAATCCTACACAAACTGTGCCCATTTTGGTTGCGTCAGTAATTGTTGTTTGATGCTGAAATTTTTTAAAGGAAAATAAGCATTAAAATCCTTAGATTGGCAATGCGATGGAAAGTTTAGAATCACCGTTTTCTCAGCAAATTGGCAACATTTTGACTTCTCATCATACTTTCTGTCAATTTATATTCATTTCAGATACATCATGTTTTATGAGAAAAATGTAGCAATAAAATAAAAATGTTGGTGTTGCCAATTTGAAGAATAAAAGCTGATCAAATTAGGGTTTGAATCATTCCTGTCACGAATGGGTTAACGAAACAAAACAGGAAACGATCTGCAGGATGCATATTTCCTTCGCAAAGAAGGATCTCGAAATTTACATAAAGGCCAAATTAGATGCATATACCTCCATGTGTTATACAGTTCAAGAAATGTTAAACATTGATACTAAAACAAATTATTCCTCAGACTCTGCCTCCAAATCATGTCATTGTTTTTCTGAGCCATGGCTAACGTGACAACATCACCAAGGTCTTGTTTCGTCGAAGTCCGTCTCAAATATCTGACTTTCCGCATCTCCCGCCACCATTTCTCGATTCGCTTGGCGTACTCGTCCTCTGTTTCGTGCTCCTTCCGCTTCAGCTGATCAGCCGGGATATCCATCTTCATCCTCTCCCTCATACGATCGTTCTTCCGACGTCGTATCTCCTTCCGGAGGTCGTTGATGTCGGCGCCCTGGGACGCGGCGTCCATCAACTCCGCCTGCGATAGCGACGTTAACGCGATTTTCTTCTTGGGAGTGGGAGGAACGAAGATCTGACGTCTTTGAGCAAAGTCCCGATCTCGTTTGATCTTCTCCTCGATGTCGGACATGAGTTCGTCCTTGCGACGTTGAAGATGCATCAGTTGTAAACCGTTCTCGATGACCATGAGATTGCGCATGTCGATTCGTGTCCGTTCTTTCTTGATAGCGTCCATGGCGTCGCGGAAGACGCTGGTACTGGTTTGATTACCAGAGGAGATGGATGATGAGTTGCGGCTGTGATCAGGGCTCCCGACGCTTCGGGATCGCCGTCGTCCTTCCTCGTGGCAAGAGAATGTTGACGGAGACGACGATGAGGATGATGCTCGCATTCGAGATGGAACCGAAGGCATTGTAAAGGTCGGTTTCGTTCCAACCGTGTCTAAGTTTGGAGTGCTTCTGGTTAACCCTGATCTTTCGGGTTTCAACAAAGATTTAATAGGTGGGTGTGTCCTTAAGGGTGAATCATTCAAAGATTTGCCCCTGATCTTAGGAGCACTCTGTGAGTTCCTTTCTTTCAAGAACGTTACACTTTTCTCCTTCGGAATATTCACTTCCTCCAGTGTGGCATCATCCGTATCCTCTGCCATAACTCTGGTTGCTGCATTACGTTCATGTCCGTAAAATGATTTAGATCTTCCACCAAGTCCTGTTGATAGAGTGTGGATAGATCTGGAAGATGGGGCTCCTTCTCCGTTACGAACTGTCCCATCTGCTGAATCAACACCTCCTGTAGTTTCATCGCGTGTTACCACGACAGTGTTTCCTTCGGTCGTTGTCAAACTCTTCGATGCCTTTCTCTTCCTAGGGCTTTCGATCTCGGCAATCTGAGGTGCCGTCAGATGAGACTGGAGATGTGCCATTCGGTTGTTTCGCTTCTCCTGGCGCGCCCTCAGGAGCTTCTCGTTCAGTGCCATCAGCTTCAGGAAGTGTTGACGCTCCTGATCAAGACTCTTCCAGGTGATCTCCAAGGACAGCTTTTGTTGGTTCTTCTTTGACATCGATGTCCCCAGCGATCGCCCACTCGCCGTAGACGCATTGGATGTTGATCGCATTTCATCCATTTCAGGTGTTGTCTTACGTTTAAGAAATTGAAAAGACGCTGCTCGGATTATTCCCAAAGTGACTTCAACCTCGTCAAATGCACCGAACTGAATCCTGTCATGATTGTTATCATCCTTCAACAGATCTACGATATTTACTACTAAAATACACCGATGGTTCTCGGCAGTGGTTTACGCTTGTTCATACAGACGTGTGTTTGTATAGTTCAAAACTGCAGAAAGATCATTTGGTCCTCGGTGAAATTTGATGTTATAGTGAAACAAATCCACGATCACTTCTGTTGTGGTTGAATCTTCAAAATATCAATAGGTTTCCTAGACTGAATAAGCAAAAATACAACGCGTTGACGAAGCCTCTTGTCACCATGGCGCGGCGGAGTCAAAATTTATTTTACTAAACACCTGCTAAATGAGTTTTCATGTCGAGAAGGAAACGAATACGATCCAACAAATGTTCATCCGAGATGAGAAAGTGATTACATCCTTGCGATATATTCGCAGTACTCCATACAATTAAATTTTCTCTCAATTTAATTGTATTGTATTCGTGTTTGTGGCAACTGGATGACCTGTGAAATTACAACATCATTGCTACGCTAATGCTCTCACACCCGAACTCTGAGGCATATACTGGTTATAGACTGATCCATCCTTTTGCAGTCAAACAAAGGCATACGGGGCAATTACCATAATTTCATTCAGACTTGATAGATAATGGTTTTCAACTTCATCACGTTGACGGATGTGAAAAAGCTTTCAAGGTGAATACCCCCAATAATGAATGTTCGTTCGCTTAATGATGTTGATGATGCCGAAAGTGTAGAAGATAACATTTCCAACATTACAGTGTTAGTGTTGAATGATGCTGATGACGAGCTCGCAGACGGTTCAATCGAAGAAGAAAAATGTTATCTGCAATTCGGTCTTTCAAACGAGTTGATGTACCTTGGTCGGTTGTTTCGTCTGCTGATTTTTTTTTTTATTGACGCTTGTTGATTCGATTCATTTAATGAGCTGAAACACAAGAAAAGAACAAGTAAAGAAAATTACAATAATAGATCAAAATAATTACAGTCAGTGATAATACAGTGCTCTTTATATAAGATTAAGAAGAATAATGTAAAGACAAACAACTCGAGATTCATAAGAAATTTCGTGATTGAATAAAAGAATGTGACAATAATGACAGTGTCGTCTTAGTTTTTACAGTATGCTGATAAACGAACTTGACAGTACTGCCATTTGCTAAATGGAAATTTCGTTGTTAAAGACATTTTACACTTAATATTTTTACATCCCTGCTTATCTCGCTGTCGATGACTCTTGGAATTAATGAGTTAGTGGTTGGCAGTTTTCCACTTGGCCCGTTATACATTAAATTCATTAGTATATCATTGTGAGTAATTAGGCTAATTACACACGATACCACACGCCACGTTTTATAATTTCTATGCTCATTTTAATAGGGAGATAATATTGATTATTATTACAGAAAGGTAGTGGGAATGTAGACGGTGAAGCCCCCTTCCATCCATAAAGGCCCATTCAAAACAATAAAAAATGCAACATTTTCTTAAACACGTTGTCCGTAGTATAACCCCCCCCCCCCCTTCATCGAGGGCAAAAAACTAGCAGACGTCTTCTAGTTCCGTGCTCGAGGGATCTTCCGCTATTGTGTCAATTTCTGTTTACGCCAATATTACGAACTAAAGTAATTACTAAATGTATGAGCATTAAGAGTGGTTGACAGGAAAAAAGTTCGATTACTTCCACTTATACTCATCCTACTTCTAGAAAATATCATTTTACAAGTTGACACAGTGAATCAAAATTGTCGGCCTAATTGTCTATAGTCACAAGATCTAAAATTAGATGAGCAGACAGGATTTGAAGACAATCCAGCATCCCGGTCTTACGCAATAAAGGTAAATTTGCATAATCTATTATCGATTTCATTCGATATTGACTGTCGTCTGCTGCTCGACAGCTTAAAGAGAAAGCAATGCGAGAAGGACCGTACGTCCTGAATTCAATTCAGATTATAAATTCAGAGGAGGGGCGGGGGGGGGGGGGGTTGCATCCCCTGAGAATTTCGCAATTACAAACAATCAGGCATTTGTCATTTTATATTCCTCCAACATTTACTCTTTTTTGGGGGGGGGAAGGGACGTGTGCTTTAAGGTGTTTATTACATTTTTCCAATGAATTACAGTTTGATGACATTCGATGACAACTGAGATTTTTCGACATTTTGATTTTGTTGGTTTATTTATATTTTCATTTTTTTAATGACGTGTCGATAGCTGTTAAGTATTTTATTGAAGCAAACCAAAAACAAAAACAAACAAAATCAAACAAAACAAACTAGGAACAGCAAGAGCAAAACAAAGCAGACAAAAACGTACGTGTCGTTCGCATGTGAATTCAGTACTTAGCGTATTTCATTTCCAATAACATGACTGCATAAACATGAATATCAGTTTTCTAATGCATTGTATACAGATCCACAGGCCTGTGTCAACTTTAAAAGAATGGTACATTATTTTACCAATCTTTGCAACGAATTCTCGGTAAACGTGGCGTAGCTAATATTTTTTTCAGTGGGGGGGGGGGGGGCACTGAGGGCCTTGCAATTTTTTTTTGAGGGGGGCACCCGAATATTTTTTTTTGGGGGGGGGAGGGAGGTTTGATAGCTGTGATTGCTCAATTTGGTACTGCCCAATGATTTTTTTTAAGACTCAAATGTTTTGTCAATTTGAAATTTCGTTCACATGACGCACAATGTACAGTGGTGTAGCAATTAGGATTTTCGGGGATGGGGCTTACTATTTCGAGGGGGTGACAGACGAGGCATAATAGTGATTCACTTTTTCCTCTGTACCATATTTCATTGACTAATTTAAGAATGGACAACACATCAGGAATAACAGGACATGCAAAAAGTATGATTTTATATAAAAGACACACCATTTCACTGCACAATGATTCTTCTATTTCGATTCTTTTAGATTCTTATCAATTTGTCAGTTTTTAGTTTCCAATCAACCTCATGATTTTTAGGGGGTACTGGGGGCGGTGGGTGGGCACCTGAAGCTATATACGCCCCTTTGTTTCACTGAGATATAGACATTCGTCTGGAAACACCCCTACGGAGATATAAAATGAAATAACTTAACAGTCTGTAAATACGTCATTAGGCCAACAAATTATATTTCATAGACATGTAAGAATGATGTAATTTAAAACTTGTATCTTTGATACAAGGAAGTATTAATAGTTTCCTCCACGTTTAGCCTTTGTGGAGTTACGACGGTTGAAGTCCGACGAAGCGGTAATTTCATGCCACCCTTTACCCAAATACTCATGATTTAGTTGCTATAAACAAATTAAAAAGATAAGAGCACATGCACGCGAGCATACATGCTTTTGTTGATTAACCGTTGCTTGTACATGTGTTTCATGATGTCGCTATGTCAAATAGGGAATAGTTTGGTTTCTGAAAGGGGAAAATGCCGTCCGATTGTTAAGGTCGTTCTTTGGGATTGTTTCAGGAAAACATTAATAACTGTGTAAAAGAATAAGTTGTAAAAGTGATAGAGTTAACAAGCACAATGATAATAAGATAACAAGTGGTTCTCTTTTCCAATAAGCAGCAAAGTGTAGAGATGTTCACAGTTTCTTTAGAAGATATGATTTACAAATATCAAGAGAGAATATCATCCATTAGCTATTCAGATTGGACAGAAACGTCAAAATAATTTTTGTTTGTTGAGATGCAAAGAGCACAAAAAGGAGAAGAAAGAAACTTGACGGTCATGACCACTTTTAGCATGTTTAGGAGAAAAAGAAAAGTTTCGGGAAAATGCAGTCTCTCAAATATCATTATTGGATACAAATTATGATAAAGAAACATTGCTGAACTGCATGAAACTAAACAAAAAAAAAAGTGAAATCATTTACAAAAATTTCAATTCTAAGAGAAAATATAAAGTATAGCTCTAAATAATATCGTCAGAAATTAATTAACCACATAATATTCGTTTTGCATTGAACATACTTTTTATCATTTCAAACTTTAACCGTCAAATTCAAATGAACTAAAATGAATAAACAGATAGATAAAAAATATCCGATCATAAAAAGCCCATTAGGAAAATGCTACTGAGGGATTAATCTGCAGCGCTTTAATTGCCTTCGTTGTATAAAGAGGGTCATTGGGGATTTTCCGGCGCCGTATCGCTGAACTTTATTCTAAGAATCTAAGTTTTATCTGTTGAAAATTAAATGGCAATGAAATTTACTTCCATTTATCCACGATCTCTGCAAAATAGGTTTATTACATTTTCTATTTTTATCATGGGGAAGGGAGAAATGGCAGTGTAATCGCCATTAATTTCAAAAGCTGAATCTTTACTCAAGTGGAACCGGTACATTATGGTGCGAATAATGAAAAACCATCAATCATTTCGAGATTTTTCCTTTTTATTTCGTTTCGCAAGAGCTATTTCTTCCACAAAGAAGTGTAAAATGAAAGCATGGTATACCAAATCGAGGAACAGAACAGATATTTCGTATTCGATATAATAACTAAAAGGCAAGGCTGAGCCTTTATCAAATTTGTACTGATTGCGTGAAAAAAGTTTTTTGTTCGTTGGTTTGTTTTGCAAGTTCAAGTTCAGTTTTATTTCTACTTCCATTTATAGAGTTTCCATCTTATATTTCCAAGTGATCTTTTACTGAAGATAAAAGTACATTGACCTTTGAATTAATTTTGAAAAGAAATGTGCAAATTGAAAACAGAGAACCTTGATTATGTCAAATTTGCAGTATAACATAGAAGAGTTGAATACAAGTTCAATTTCTGGAATAACAAAAGAAATGCAGCGCAAAACGTTTGCAGATTTATAAATGCACGATTTTATCAGA
>JAPZVO010000147.1:0-75000 GCA_029962745.1 Echinometra lucunter | reverse complement strand
CCTCTGCCGCCTCCTCTTCCTTTCTCTGGCCTTCTTGCGTGAAGTAACATATGGAGTAGGGGACTTGGGGAGGGGGGAACGGGAGCATGTGTGGTAGCATGATGATTGTGCTGGGAATCTGGTGTATGGAATAAGGCTCAGGTTCTTATATGCTGGCTCGTGATATTCAGGGGGAGGAGGGAGCAACACTGGATCTTGTTTTTTTACAACTTTTTTTTTCTCTTTGGTTGTTCCAACTTCGGTTTAACATAAGGCTTTCCATATCGTTCCCTTTTTCTGTATTTTATAAGGGTTTTTTCCTTTTCTGAGAGGATTGGTTGTTGAACAGTTGATTTTGAGCGGGAACTTCGGGAAGTATTACTCAATTTTTTTAATTCTTTAGGTATTCTAGTGGTTTGCTTGGGTTTGAAGTTTGGTAGTAAACAAATCGAGATATTAAATTTGTGAATTCAGAAGCAAGTGCTGCCTTCCCTTCAAGAGTTAGATGAACACCATCAACATAAAAAAAAACCTATCACTGCACAAAAATGGGGAAGTGGCATATATCACATAACAATTAAAAAAAACTTGAACACAATTGGTGTAAATTATTATTATAGTATCTCGACTTTGTGTATAAATCTTCTGAATCCCAACGGGGTAAAATAACACTAAAAAAAATTAAAAAAAATAATATCAGCTGTGGGAAACTTCTCTCGCACAGTGTACTACAATTTAGCAAATGATTTGTTATCGATCTCCCAGATGCTATTCTGAAGATTATTTGTTCCTATGTGTATTAATATGAAATGGGAATGAGAGTTCGAAATGTGATTACGTAAGGATGAGATAGATGCGCCAGGAAAAAAATTTATATCCCAATCCAAATATAAACTAAGTTCTTGAAAGTATGAAAGAGAGGGAAGATGCTCCTGGACACCACGTAAAATAGAATCACCAAATCCAGTAACTGTTAAGGATGAGCACTGGGGCAGCCTGTAATGTGAACAGAAAAAGTAGTCTTACATAAGTAAAACCCATATTTTTTTACATCGCAATTCACATCAATTTAAAGTCTTCATGAATAGATTCAAGTTGAATGAGATTGAGCAAATGAACCTAAAAATTTCATGATGAAAACATGATCAGGCCCAATGATATCATTTTACATCAAGAGACATCTATTCCACAGAAGAAGGAACAGTTTCAAGGCACAGCTACAGATTTCTGAATGGTATAAAGTTGGCCACATATCCACTTTGATGACTTTGAAGATAATATGCATGTGAATTTGATACCTAGAAGCTCGAGATTGACATGCAAGGAAAATATTTTTTGTTCATGTAATGCTAAACATTATTACTTAGTATTTTATGCCTGTCGCATGTTGTCTTCCGCATTAAAAAAAAAAAGGCAATTTGAATAATTTTTCTGATGAAAAGTTTGTTTTGAAAAATAGCAGAGAGAATTTAAGATATTGGCAAAGTTTTGAGGAAAATCAATTAAAGATTAAGAAAGTTTTTATATCACAAGTTTGTTATTTGTGATGTCATATACGAGCAGCTGCCCTATAAACATTATGTAATATAATGGGCATAGATTTTGAATTTTTCAATGGTTTGTGATGATTTTGTCTCTTCCAGGAACAGTTGTGAAATAATTTGTCTATTGATGAAGGTAAAATAAAAATAAAAAATTCTGAGAAAATTAAAATGTACATTGCACTATTTTTTTTGTTACCATATATATGAGAAAGCTGCTAGCAAATGATGTAAAAAATATATTCTTTTTACTTTTAATTGGTTGGATTTTCCTTGAACCTTGACATATATTTTTTTCTTTTTTTTACCATAACCATTTTCAGGGTGAAGTTCTCCTGTTATTAATTAGCTTAGATTTTTAATTGACCTAAACTCCTTTCTAATTCATATCTCATTCATTTTGCGTACCATTTACTGATATTAGATAAGCTCTCTAGAACTAGTTTGTGCATGAAGTCAGAAAATAATTTCTAAAAAATAATGTCTGGTCTACTAGTACTACTAAGAGTAGCACTAGTATGTCCAGCAAAACATTGCAAGTCACCGAGTTTAGCATTGGAGCGATTTCGCCCCCCCCCCCCCCCCGCGAAAAAAAAAAAAGATGTATAGTTATGAGCCCCAGAAAATTCCAATTTTATTGACATGCTTAACTTAAAAATAACCACCAAACCTTACCTACACTATAAGAAAACTTTTGTTTGCCTGGAGTCTAAACATGAACATGCAAAGCAAAGCCCAAGGCCCAAGTTCTGAAATCATTTCTCAGTTAAAAATATAATGCATGATCATCATCATGACATCTAACCGAGGGAGCTCCCTGGGCCTGGGTTAATCATCATCATGCTCAACGCAATGACAAGCAGCCAGAAGGTATCCTCACGCCGTAGTCTCTCACTCTCTCCACTCTCATTTTCAAAAGTTAAATCAGCTCAGCGCCTCAGAGATCAAGTACAGTACAAATACTACAAGTAAGTTAGATGTAACGTAATCAAAGCAGTCTAACATTTTTAAAAAGACGAGTCGACCATACCCCAATACTATCAATAACAAAAACATAACACGGAAATACACGTACGGGACTAGACTCTAGTTATTTCGGTCCCAAAACCCAACGTCGACGTCACAGGTTTTCGCGCGGTTTCACCAATTCTGCCAAGCAAACGAAGGCTACTTCCGGTCAAATTTGATATTTTAGTCACTTTGCAAACCGGTTTTTAAGAGAAAAGAACTGGTGATTCGATCAAAATCCCCGATGGCATCACAAAGCAACATTTCATCTTTTCAGGTAAGAAGTTTCAATATAAAACAGTTTTTATACCAGTCAGGAGCTAGCAAAACGTATAACAACTTCAAAATACGAGGAAATAAGCAACGAAAATGGCATGATATCTTACTTCAATTTTGATAACAAAAAAATCCGTAAATATGATGATCAATATACCAAAATTTAGAGGAAAAATCGTAGATTCACTTACCTAGTCATTTCGCCATGATTACTGAATTAGCCTTGATGCAAGGCACTTTTGAAATTGCCCTGTCAAAACCTCGCAATATCTCGCTACATCTCGGCACGGATTTTGTCCCGGAAGTCTGGATTGAGAATATGTATAAATTCGCACCGCGCCCATAGCGCACGCTGCGGCCTGACTGACCTAGTTAACACTTGGCGCACCATACCCAGCAAGCCGCGACCCGAGTGTTTTCCAGCGCGACGCGACCCGAGTGTTTAGTAAAAGCCAGCAAATGAGATTCATATTCAGTCAATTACATTGAAATCTGAGAGATATTCAAAGAGAAACTATAAAATGGGGTTTCTACCAATATGATAAAACTCATTTTGACAGACAGATCTGTGATATACTAGTAACGAAGGCATGCGCAGTTGAACATAAAATAGGTCTCTGTCCTTCATCCTGACAAATTTTGTTGAGGACGAGGGAGAAGAAAGTCTTGATGATGGCTTTTAAAGCAGGTTAGAATATATTCACGTTGATTTGGAAATCACTCACTATACTATTATCTTGTGCAGAAATATGTGTAGGCCCTTCACACCTTACGCGATATTCTCATTATTTTAATCTGTATCACGAATGGGATCCCTCTCCCAGAATGGTTGCCGTCATTATAATCATGTGGGAGCACCACTGTATATTGATGAAGGCTCTTGCCTCTCAAAGGAGAGGTGCTGGGTTTGATCCTCGACTGGTGCTGACATTTTTGGACAAGGTGTTTGGTCTACATGCCCCTCTCGACTAAGGTGCATTCTGGCAATGCTGGGGTAATAGGTGTTTAAACCTTCTTTGTTGGTATACATATTGCACAGTGAAATTATAAGGTAGAAGTTCAAAGCTCCTAACTGATGAATGAAGATCGGACACAAATTAGGGGAGAGAAAGAATAGCACTTCCTGTGAGTCCTGTCTATGCTTGCGTATGTGAGTAATTAATTTCATACTTTAACTACTTATGTGATGTTGATTTTTTTTACGGAAAAAACTGGTATTATTGTGAGAAAATGGATGTAGATCCACATTTTGGACCCCTTTTAAAACAGCTATTAGCTGATAACGGCCATTCAACCCATGCAAGGGGGAATGAATAATACAAAAAACACACATGCTGATTTTTATTTACTGAAAGATGTAGGAGGTAAACCTGGCTTGTAATCATTTGTTTGCATCAGTAATGATGCTTTGATAATTTACACGAGATACTGTGCATACTGCATGACCAGTGACAATCATTCACAACAGGTCCGACGGATAAGCTTGTATTGTAAAGCAGTCGAGTCCGGCCTACAGGTGAGCGAATCAGCATCCAGGCAGCTGGCCAAGTTTCTTTGCTCTCTACCATGCCTTGAAGACTTATGGATAGAGGGATACCGTCTTCATGATGATTTCTTCACTGAAGTTACTTCCTCATCTGCATCCTCACAGGTAACAGAAGTCAATGGTACGGAGAAAGGGAGAGAGAGAGAAGGGGGGGGGAGCCGGGAGGACAGCTGGGCGATTCGTCAGCATCTTTTCTAGTGGAAGCATTTTGCATCAAATTGCCGGAGAGTAAGATAAAGATGATCTCGGTGTAGGAATTCTGACTAGGAATTCTGACGTCATTACCTATCAGACAGGACAGGTGCATGAACATCGGTCTTAAGAATACTGAAAATGAATAAAGAAACATCCCCTTCTCTCTCCATCTCTCTCTCTCTCTCTCTCACGTAAGAACTGTGCTTGCACATGCGTGTTGTTTTAGCTAGATAATGCATTATCTATAATCACAGTTGGATATATTTTTTAAAAAGAAAAATAAGAATGCTGAATAAGGTACAAAATTGCATAAATTTTTGAAATCCCCTACTTGCCCTATCACAACCCATCTGGTTTCTTGATTTTCTCGCAAGTTTAATTCTGTTTGTCATGTTTGTTGTCGGTATAAGCAGTAGAGAGGGCAAGGAGAGAAAGAGAGAGAGAGAGAGAGAAAGAGAGATAGATAGAGAAATTGAGAGAGAGAGAAAGAGAGTTAGAGAGAGAGAAATTGAGAGAGAAAGAGAGATAGAGAAGCAGAGAATAATGACAACCTAAGGTGAAGATTGTTCTCTATGAAAATAAAGGAGAAAATGGCTACCTGGTGAACGCACGGTATTTTCAGAGCTCCCGACATATCAACGCAAAATTGGTGAAATTAATCGTCAAACAATCGCATATTATTGAATAATGGATAAAGGAACACGGGACTATAACCTTAGGACACAGCAGAAGGGAAAATTTCAACCTAATCCTGCAGATAACAGTAAAAACAGTGAGGTAACTACCAGCAAATGTGAGCGATCCGCCGTAGGAGTCGCCATTACAAGTGACACCTCATTGCAAGAGGAACGCAGCGCTCAGCCTGAGGGTGTGGCTACGATACGGCAGGAACTAGCTTCATTCATGCTGGAGTCAAGGGCTTCGTTCACACAACTAAACGGTATAAGCTTGACAAAATTATGGATGAGATGGCCAATATGAAAACAGAACTGGCAATTACAAAGAAAAATGTATTAGATCTTGAAACAGGTCTAATTAACACCTCCGATAAAGTCTCTAGCATTTGAAAAAAATGATCTGCCCCAACTGCGTTCTTTAATAGA
Organism: Echinometra lucunter; assembly: GCA_029962745.1. Taxonomy (NCBI): domain Eukaryota; kingdom Metazoa; phylum Echinodermata; class Echinoidea; order Camarodonta; family Echinometridae; genus Echinometra; species Echinometra lucunter. Next base: position 69,352 of record JAPZVO010000147.1, on the reverse strand, counting down.
CAAAAAAAAAAACCCCAAAACGAAGAACTGGATGAAAAAATAACATTGAGTGAAATACATGGACCCCCCTTATTAATGCTCATAGATTACCCCCACCAACACAAGGATCTGCAGGATCTCATCCTCACACCCCCCCCCCCCCCCCCCCCCGCAATTATCGTCAGGTTCGTGAAAATGGCTGATCGAGATCGACCGTTGTATGGTTTCGAGCGGCGACCACGTCAGCAAGGTACACCCTCATCGACCTCTACTCGGGCGCCCCTTCAGCATCCTGAATCCTCCCCCTTCAGTAAAGTCACCATCCGCACGGATTTGCCCCCGAAAATGAAGAGAGAAAGGGGGAGATTGGCCTCAATCGCGTACAGGATCACCTAGCTACAAGAATAAGAATCGTAGGTAATTATACAAACGCGCAAAACCGCACGGAATGCTGGAGCTTCCCCTGAAAATTGGTCTTCATGGTCCGAGCCTGGAAATGGAAAGGAATAATAATGATGTCAGTCACGTCTACACATTTAGATATTCATTTATAAATATGATGTATTTCATTTAACGCTGTGAATACCCTTGCTTGAAAAGCTTATATTTGCTTATAATATTACATTTTGCTAGCTAACATGGGGGATACCTACAACTTTCCATGCACAATATGTATTTTTCCTTCTATTTTTTCCCCATGATGCATCTCCCTGCCCACTCCAAAGATATATGTAGGAAAAGTTTGTTATTGTGAGTATATGGTACTACATTATTCTAATTATCATGGTATTTTGAAAGATCCATTGTACAATTATTTATAGCCATTTGACATGTCATCAATGTATTGCCAAATGCTGAACGATGGAAGTTATACCTGAATACCTATTGCGCCATAGCCCACTATCTACTTTGCTCGAAACTCATTGTCTTATAACAAGGATTCATTATTATTATCCTTTACATGGTCTTAACAAGAAGTTAAACTTACAGTCCAGTTCTATTGATTTTCATGACACCTCTTTTCTCTCTTTTAAAACTTGGAAATATTCCTTCACATTTACCTAGACATAGGCGATGAAATATTTTGATCTAAAAGATCCTTATGGTGGTTCATTGTCCTCTATATAGTATTGAAAGGGGGAAACCCTGGCTATGACTTACAATGATTCTCTCTACCTTATTAAAACCATTAAACAGGTTGAGCCACAACATTGTCGTATGTTACAGAATATTTCCTATTTTATCCTGTTAAGACTAAATGACTAAGATACATTTATGTATTATAGAAAGATACAATTTTTCGCTAATTTCATTATTTTATATTTCATTACAATTGGTATTTGCATGTAAAATTCGTCGAAATAATCATGTTCATACACAATCAGAGAGATTTTGTCATGTCAGTTACGAAATACCAAAGGTTGAATGATCGATGTTATTTTGAATAATTGTTGTGGCTATCATTGCTTGAAAATTTTATCCCATAACATGGGTTCATAATTACACACAGAATATGTCCTTTACATAGTATTAACAAGGGAACAAATTCACATTTCAAGTTTATTCATATTTGTGACACTTCATATATCCCTTTTAAAAACTTGAAAATATTCTTCATGTTTACCTAGACAAAACAATACGGTATTTTGTAGGTTTTAGCAACTAGATAAATTACAAAATTAGGGATATCGTGCTGTGTATTGTTGGTACACTTATGATCTGCCTCAAGCTACATTCTTACTGTGATTTTCTCAGTTTATATGATCATGAAGAATACTTGTTTATATTCTTTATATGGTCTTGACATGGGGTAAATTGCAATTCAAACCCTAACTAAACTTATGTGATGATACTCTTTAACCATGTTAAAACCAAGAATATTTAGCAGGTTTTAGTCACGATATTGTTGTACGTTGTACTTTTATATTGTGAAAACTAAACGTCTGATATATGTATATTTATTATTTTTAAAAAATGCAAACCATTCATTGTCAGCTTTCCCTGGTGTTGAAAGGGGATTGAATTTGCCTAGCAATTAGTCCAACTTAATGAGTCGTGTTTTCACTCGTTTCATATCCAAGCATTTTTTTCATCCTTTACATTTCATAACAATTGGTATTGCATGCTACGGCATCTATATATTGCTAAATGCTATATGCAAATGTTCTTCATAATTAACCATTGAATATATAGCTGCCATAATACAATGATACAAAAATTCAATTATTCTATTTAAGGCCGAAGTCGAGCATACATGTGCTTGTCAATCCTTTTCTGACTTTTGTTTTAATCACTCCCATATGACTCGTCGATTGGTTGATTTGACAGTATACAGTACCGTACCACAGTAACCACATTATTGTGAGTTTTATATCCATTAGGAGGCTAAGATCATTGGTATGCTATCCATAGGTGATGATAGTGTTAAAGTAATAATTTATTCCCTGCATAGATGTCATATCAAAGAATCGAGAAAATGACTATAGAAAAACGATTCTTGGTTAATTACAAAGCGTATTTTTTTTCTAAGTATGGTAGATAGAATAATGAAGGGTATAAAAATGAAAAGAGATTGGATTTGAATATTCTCGTTCATGTTAAATTTCACTTGTTCAAATATTTTGATATCCATTTTTTTTTTCAGTCCTTTGCTATTGAAATGTAGATATAGACTGCGAATGATGTTACGTAAAGGTGATACATGTGCTGAATATCTTGAATAACAGATTCTCTGGCTTGATTTGATTTGATTTTTTTAAATTTTATTTACCCAGCCTAATTTGAAACAGACTGATTCAATTTGTTTTCATTGTTGGTTAACACAGGCATACCACATCGCCCTTACAACAGAATGGGATGTTTAATTTTGTTTATGCGTTCCGTATCTTCAACAGCATTGTTCTGGAAGTCCAACCAGGGATGGTTTGGTCGCTCTTTTTAGCCCGTCTCATTCCGGGGTGGCTTCCTCAACGTGTTTAATTCTTTATACGCATGGGAGCTCATCCTTGTCCGTGCATGCTTTTTATAGTTAGTTTATGCACTCGAAACTGTGTGTGTATCTTATCGTTTACAAGTCGTTTCAAGGTTTAAGTGTAATTGTGTAGCCTCTACCTTGTATTGTAACTGTTCTACTTTCCTTTCACCTTCCACTTCTACCTCTCTCCAGGTCTCTGCCCTATCAGCGCGCACACTCTCATTGTCCGTACGGGAAATGATATACTTCTTTTGGATTTTTACTCTGATTCCTCATGGCTGAGGACATTCCTTTCAGCATACTGAATGATGATGAGCTCTACGACTTGTTTAGGCCAAACATTAACCCTCTAAATAATAATTCAAATTCCTCTAATTTTGATAATCTCGCATCTCATAGAATTGATAGTGAAGCAACTGATTTAAACGGAGATATTGACAACCATTACCCAAGTTCTAACTACTTTACTGTGAATCAGTTTCCATCTCTTGATATAACACCAAATACATTTTCTATTATGCATTTAAACGTTAGAAGTTTAAATTGTAATTTTGATAGCCTTCGTCTTTTAACAGATACTACCTCTCACACAAAATTTTCTGCAATTACTTTGACTGAAACGTGGCTAACTCGGGGGCTAACCCAGGAATCTGCTGGTTCATACTCACTTCGCGGCTATACCCTTGTAGAAAAATTAAAATAAATAGAAGGGAGGCGGCGTAGCTCTGTACGTCAATCAGCATTGTGACTACTTTATTCATAATGATCTTAATTGTATGACTGATTATGCTGAATCATTAGTAATTGAAATTAGAGTACCGAATTCTAAAAACATTTTAATAACGGTATGTTGCAGACCTTCTTATTCAAATACTCGTGACTTTTTAGAATATTTACAATATTTATTAAAAAATCCTATCTTTACCAATAAAGAATGTTATATTGTAGGAGATTTTAACATAGATATATCTAAATCTTCCACTCCGCATACTTTGCATGAATTTCTAGATACCATGTTATCTTCATCATTCTTGCCATTAATTACTAAGCATACCCGGGTTACTAATAATACAGCAACCATCATTGATAACATATTTTGCATTGTTGTTCCCTTACCTGAATCAGGAATAATTTTATCGGACGTATCAGATCATTTCCCCATTTTTTTCGACGTCCTTGTATATTTGATAAAAAGATACCCTCTTGCAAAAATTCAGAAAAGTAACACCTAATAAAATAGAACGATTGAAAGAAAGTCTTGAGGATGAGGATTGGTCTGAAGTTTTTATCTCGCATGATACAAATACTGCATATAACATATTTTTGACGAGTTTCACGTCACACTTACATAGACACATTCCATTAGTTAAGAAATCCTCAAATTATAAGAAGAACCCCAGACTTGCCTCGATAACTAAATCAATTTTAAGATCGATTAATCGTAAAAACAACTTATATTGCGCTAATAAAATTCAACGTTCTGCAAGGTCTCACCACAAATATACTACTTATAAAAATATTCTCACAAAATACTACGTATTCATAAACGAAAATATTTTACAAACCAGTTAATTCTCTTTAAACTTGATATTGGCAAAGCATGGAAAATAATAAATAATGCCATTAATAAGCATATCGATAAATTACGTATAACAAAAATAAAATGTAACGCAGTAGAAATTCATGATTCTGCGCAGATAGCTGATACGTTTAATCAGTATTTTCTCAGATAGGACTCTTCTCACATCCAGATCCTGACGTTTTGGTCAATATACTTAATAACGAATTAGATAAATTATTGCAATGGACAAGAGCTAATAGGTTATCGATAAACTTACAAAAAATTAAGTGTATGCTCTTTAGCAATTCTATAGATAAACTGCCACATAATATTAAACTAGATGATATCAACTTAGAAACAGTAACTTCCATTAAATTTCTAGGTCTGATGATAAACCTTAAATTGTCATGGAATGTTCATATTGATAGCATTTGCCGAACAATTCCTTGAAATATAGGCATTATAAATGAGGTCAATTTTTTCTCCCAATCTCCTTCCTTCTAATGCTATATTCATTTATTTTACCCTATCTAAATTATGGCGTTATTGTTCGGGGAAATACACATGATTATCATCTAAATAGGGTACTACTATTACAGAAGAAAGCTATGCGTGTTATCTGCAACACATCATGGATCTCCCACACCGATGTTTTGTTCATCGAAAATAACATCTTGAAGATAAATGATTTATATCTTTATAATCTCGGTCAGTTTATGTACCAGTTAAATAATAATATGTTATTTCCAGTTTTTGATCAAATATTCAACCAAAATAAAACTATACACAAATACCCCACATGCCACTCTGACGAATTCGATCTGCATTTACCAAGAACTATATTCTCACATTCCATATTCACGTATACAGGCCCGTAGTTCTGAACTCTTGATGATAGCATAAAAAATGCCATTAGTTTAAATTCTTTTAAATTCAAATTTAAAAAGTCCCTTCTTCTCAAGTACCATGCACCGACCCTTTAGACTCATCATCCCTCATTCAATTTCATTTTACTTAGCATAATACTACTCAAAAATGTATTATGTTTTTGTTTTTGTTTTTGTTTTCCATTCACTTCATGCAGATATTCGTTTTCCGGTAGATCCGTATCAGTTGTGTGGGTTGTTAGGCATGAGTCCTCCACTCTCTCTCTCCCCCCCCCCCCTCCCCCCCCCCTCCCCCCCCCCCCTCCCCCCCCCCCTCTCTCTCTCCCCCCCCCCCCTCTCTTTCTCCCCCTCTCTTTCTCCCCCTCTCTTTCTCTCTTTCTCTCTCGTTTTTCTTCTCCTTTCCTTCATTTTTCTTTCACTCACTTTATGTTATGTATATCCGCTGTTTGTACTAGTTTGTGTATTTTTTTTAAATTTTTACTGTTTAACTATTTTTACAACTCTTAAGTTATATGGGGCAGGGGCGTAACTGGTACCTGTCATCAGGGGGGCAGAGCCCAAAATTTCCGGGTAACTAGTCTATGTCTAGAATCTGTGGCGTAGATAGGACTACATTTTAGGAGGACGGTAGTGCTCCACCGGCGTAAATCCACTTTGAGGAGTGGGGGATGAAAAACATTTTTAACGATTTTTTCCCTGTCACAAACATTTTCATATCTATTTTAACCACTTTTCTCGATTTCGATCGCATTTTAGGATGATCCTAAGATTTTAACGAACAAGCGAAAGAAAAAACAAAAACGGAAGAGAACACCTTGGTAAAGCACAGCTTGTATGAGGTCTTCCCCACTCTGTGATAATTTTCTAATTATTGAATATCTTTTGGGTGTTGAATTTTTTCTTTTTTCTCCCAACATTCTATTCATAGATACGGTTCTACCAATAATAACGAAAGATATAAAGTTTTAACCAAGTAGTTGAAAAGGGCTGCAGTAAACAGGGAAAGAAGAAATAATGGAAATATTGGCCATAAGCCTGTATTTCATGCTGGATATTTCTTCATTTTCAAGCTCCTTATAAATGACTGATCGTGTTTCATTTATTCATTCTTTTTATATTGTATATGTTCATACTTCGGGGGCAACCAGAATAAATGGTTGCTAGAGGGATGGTCAGTAAGGAAACGTCGCCAACAGCTACTGCTCTACCCTACACATGGACACCGACCTTCGTCGATTGAACGTGTAGGGTCAAACCTACCTCACCCCCGACAGTCAGCACAGCCTCTAACATACGGGAATGGTCAACAAAGAGACAGCCAAGCAGAGTCTGACCAAGGAGGACATTCAGCTGGAATGTGCAAGTATGTATATCTCTATTCAATACTTTATAAAGACTCTTATGAAATATGACTTGTGATTTATGAGAAGATGCTAAAAAGAATATTTTTTCTTCTTTTATGAAATAGCAATAACAATGAAGATAAATTGATTAATGAAACAAACAAATGAAGATATAGATGTGTAGTACTTTTCTCTTTAACCAGCATAAAGGTCATCTTAAGAAAAAAAAAAAGCCTGAATACAAGTACATGTATTTTCATATATCATGGTGATGTTGTAATGAGAAAGTAAGGTGCAACAAAATCTTGAAGGAAAGGTAGATTTTCCAAATATATCCATAATATAATTATGTCATTATTATCACTGTTAATTATTTGGCCTAACTGACACCCGAGGGGGGGGGGGGGGGAGGTGGCCTTCGTGTCTGTTTTCCCTACACGTATAACCAATCAAATTAGGATGTACACAGGACCACGTGTGTACTGCTACACCGGAATATTCCTCTACTCTTCTTTGAAAGGTGTAGTGTGTTCTTAATGTGGAGAAATGGTGATTTTTTTCGCCCTGGGCCCTCCATTTAATGTCTTATCCGAGGGACGGCGTGTTTTCTACTGAAACATACATGTTTATGTAGCAGTTTACTGCAATGAAATTTGAGGTAAATTTGTTTCACATGAGATTATCAGAGCCTAACCTTTCTTGAGAAGGTAAATTGCTTGGTATCAATTTGTTTCATTGATATCTCATACAGCTCCATGTGATGCTGAACGTACTCCTTTACATCCGTGAGTATAATCTCCTCTCTCTTCCTTCCTCTCCTTCTCTCTTTATCTCCCCCCCCCCCCCCTCTCTCTCTCTCTCTCTCTTTCTCACTCGCTCTCCTACTTGCCAATCCCAGCATGTGCAGTTAGTAATAACGTACTTCCTTTCTAACTCTTACCTATATTTTTGAACTACATTCGAAAAATCATTTCAGATTTTATAATCTGTTATATGGGCCCCGTTTCATTAAACTTGTTATCATTGCCACTGTCATTTATATGGCAGATTTGCTGTCGGCCAATCTGATGCAAAGATTTCAGTAGCTCAGTTATTGCAACTTGTTATTGATAACAAGTTTTATGGAACGGGGCCCTGATCAGACATCGACATTTTGAAGGTGGAGGCTCTCGGCTTGATAAGTAACTTTGTACTTATAACTTTATGTTTCAAATGTTTCAATGACAGAAAACTGTGTCAACATGGCCATTTCCCAGTATTCCCTCTTCCGATCTATTATGAATAAGACAATGGACATCAATTGTAATCTGGTTATACTGGGCCAATATTATTAACACTGTCATTTTTAGTCAATCCTTTTATTCTCCTCTGTGCTCCGGTCCTGTCTGTATATAGAAAACGCGTCTACAGTAACTCTAACTCCGATGATGATGGCGAGGATGATGACGATGATGATAATGCAGCTAATGATGATGCTGGTGGTGCTGCTCTTGTCACAGTTTTCACAGAGAGTCAAGAACGTCGTCCTCGGAAAAGACTGACGAAGACAGACCGGAATCCTTCCTCACCTTAATCATGTTAATGATCTTGTTGCAACGAAGAAAACAAAATGTTAAACATTATCCTGAACCTGAATTCCAGTGAAGAAGAAGAAAATAGATTTTACAGGTCCGAAATGAAAATACAACCATGCTTTTACGTCTACACCACCCCAGCTTGTTTGTATTTTCGGTTCGGACCTGTGAAATCTCTTTTCACAGGTCCGAACTGAAAATACAACCATACTTTTACGTATACACCACCCCAGCATGTTTGTATTTTCGGTTCGGAACTGTGAAATCTCTTTTCACAGGTCCGAACAGAAAATACAAACATGCTTTTACCTTACACCACCCCAGTGATTTTCATGAACATTGATTTATTGATAAATGATCTAAGACAGTTTCGCCTAAATATTCAGTCATTTTAAATCATTACCTTAATAGCGTTATCTCCCAAGAAATAAGGATTCCCTCTCCAACAGGCCTAATGTTGGACTTTAAATGGACTGTAATTATTACGTTGATGTAGGCCGTATTAAAATACCATCTGCTTGGGATCTGGGGTTATCACGTGATCTGACTCTTGGAAGTAAAACAAAAGCCGTATTATTATGACAAAGGCTTTGCTATGATGTGCTTAAATTAACTGGACAGAAAGTATATGTATAAGGATTCGGTGATTTCTTCTGAGTTATACGTGCTGTATATAGCTATATTGATGAATGATGTTATGGAATACTTCCAATACGTTTTATCTTGCCACGTATTCTACCTCATAACAGACATTCCAATCATTTTATCGTGCAATATTTGTTTGCTATGCAGTCATTGTCAATTATAACTTTCAATATGACTTTGTATTATACTATATACATGTTAATATCTACTGACCGTTTTCAGGTTATTAGAAGATTTGTAAATATTGGGATATCTTGATTTGTTTATAAACGAAAAAATGCTGCATTCCTCTTTAAAGAGCGTTCATACCTCTCATCAGTTTTTAGCATTACAGAAGGTTCTGTAATTTACATATGAATTCGCTTTTGAGATTTACTATAATGCATTCTCATTTTGATTGTACTTATTCGTGCATTATTTGAAAATGTATGAATAGTTATGAGAATGTTTTGTAAAAAAAAATATATAACTATATTATGTTAACAGTTCGCTTCATAGGCCAACAGCCCATTCCATTTGCATCATCACCACGGCATCACTTAAATGCTACTCTCAACCCAGGTGAAGTATATTTTGTACCAGAAAGGAAAAGATTTGTACCAAAAAGGAAAAGGAATGGCGCCTATACAGCGCTAAGAAACATTAGCACTGAAGCGCTTGCAGATGTCATGGTGTCATAAATGCCGTTTTAACAGATGTCACTATTTCCTTTCATTTCCACATTGGTGACCAATTGTTTTATGCACCTCTTTCAAACAAATACCATCGCCATGACTCTAGTATAATGTAGATATATCATAATAATAAAAAAGATAGTATAAATGCCTGATGATAGGATTAGCAATATGAAGAGAAATTTCCTAACCAGGGCATGCCAGAAACCTGCTTTTAGGTATACTACATTGTGGAAAAAATGGCTTTATATTATCCTGCAGATAGGCCTACACTCTTCTTCTTGATTCACACCGGATTTGTTGTTGTTGTTGTTGTTCAAAATAAGTGAGACAAGATTATGTTTATTTATTGCCAATCAGCAGTTACTTATTCAATCATCACCATGCAGTTAATGATGATGTTATAATTGTGGTCATGGGGAATCTTCATTTTTTTTTTTATAATTCATGTCGGTATTGTGTTTTTTTCAAGAAAGTTTGTATGAATAAATAAATAAATATATATATATATATATATATATATATATATATATACCATTTTATTTTATGAACAGTAAAGCTACGCTTTTCGGGTGTTCGCCACCTTTTCTGTTTGCTGTATTATTAACTGCAAGTTTGTATTTTATATTGTTATTGACTCACAAGGAAATAAATGTGATTTCAATATCAATGTCAATGTATGCCAACCTATAGGCCTTGAACCAAGCGTGTGTACATATTAGTAGCTGCTAGGTCAATGCACAGCCCCCGCCCCCTGCAAATTTTATTGTCTGTATTTATTTTTGTTTTCTTTATTTCGAAATTGATCCCCATACGAATATGAAACATGATTACGATGCTTACTTGTTTTGTCCTAACTGATATTTATTTTTATTTGGATAGCCTGTGTAATGTAGATTCATTGTAGATATGCCTTATTTTTCATGAATAAAATTCACTCAGCACAGTACGATATTGGTTTCGTGTATCCATTTTTGTCAAACTGAGATACTGTATTTGTAATTAAAGTTCAATAAAACTAGAGAAAATGATAAGAAAATTAATGTTACCTTTGACCATAACTTCAACATAATATCTTTATAATATAATGAGCAATTTATCATTTGAAAAGTATCATTTTTTTTACTATATTATATGACAGTGAACGTTCCTTTAAAAAATTCTAAAATGGCGTTTATTGGTTTTTGTATATAACTCTTCAGTACAAAATATAAAATTCTTTTAAATTTCTGAATGGGTAAGCTCACACGTAATTGTTGAATTTTATGCAGTTCTTTCCTTGTAGGTTTCTTTCCAGGTAATGCACCTTCTCTCTCTCTCTCTCTCGCTCTCTCTCTCTCTCTCTCTCTCTCTCTCTCTCACCCTTTCTCTTATGAGAGCTACAAACCATTTCAAGATTGTTATTAAAAGAAATTCAAGTGTGAATACTGATCTCCAAAGAAACAATTCGCAGATAATTGTAATAGGTGCATGCATTAAGGTGACTTTACACAAAATACGTCTGGGGAGAAAAGAAGAAGCGACTGCTTTATTTTAAGATTTTGTTAATCAAATCAAATCAAGTTGAATGTAGTTGAATCAGTAGCCTTCACTAATCTGCCTAACAGAAGAAAAGTGGACTATTTTGGATTCTCATCAATATAACGAAATTGCAATTTATCAGTTAATTGTTGAATTGGAATCATCAACATATGTAAATATTTAAACACAATAGACGAAATTAGGAGGGGGGAAATAGAAATGCTAACATTGTGCAATGAACACGTAGGCCTTTAATACACTTACGGTCACAGCTTCAGCCAAAACATCCTCTATACATTTATCTATACAGAATTCTTTTATTGTAGGCCTACGTATCAGAACCTTTTTTTTTTCTTTTTTTTTTGGGAGGGGGGGGGGGGGCTGAAATCCAAACAGGCCGAGTCCAGGGGGTTCAGGGGGAATAGCCCCACACGAAACCCTAAGGATTTTAAGGTTTTGCAGACCTCGTGATGAAATGAGCAAAGTCCCCTCCCCTATCTGTTCGGCCCCTACATCATGTTGGTGATAGAAATGACCCCAATATCGTTTGGAAGAGTTTGAATGCAAAATCAGATGTATCCACTTTCGTCAAATTTAGATATTTGCAAATAAAGATCGAGAAAAAATAAACAAAATAATGAAAAAATGCTACTTTTGACCATATTTTCAACAATAATGATCTCTTTATCATTTGAAAAGTATTATTTTGTACTCAAAATGACAACATTTTCAAAATTGAGTTTAGCTGGGTTTTTTTTGCATATCTTTAAATTTCCCCAAATTATTCGACATCGATCTCCCATTCAGTAATTTTCCTGTCTTATACAGGCCTACCTACTCAAGCTAGGCCAGTATTCCGATAACCCAGCCAACAAAATTTCTGAGGCCTATTTACTGTAGCCTGAACCAAGTCTGATTTGCCCCATACAAAGAAAAAAAAAATCATATTGGATACATATGGGCTTCCCATGGCACTTTGGACCCACAATATCGTTTTCGCAGTAGGCGCATATGGGTCCCATGATCGAGGACTGGTTAAATGGTTAAATGTTTAAATGGTTAACTGATTAGTTATTTTACCTGACTGCTAAGAAAGCATGTCTATGATCTATGCTTGTCAGTAAGCAACCAGGTGACCGACGTCGGTCAAGTCCCCTCCGAAGGACTTGGTAATGAGGATTAATACCTTACCAAAAGGCATGAGCGCATCCGCTTGGTTTGGGACCCGGATATGTTGGTGGAGAGATTTGTAATTATCTTTTAGGTCTATTACGTGGTCTCCATCAAGATGGCGTGGAATATTTGTCGGTTCAAACATGCTGGTATACAGGAAGATCAATCGCGCCCCAACTGCATGGCCAAGGTACGAACGATGTAGGAGGGAAAGTCACTGTGCTGTGGGCATCATATACTATTGACCTTTCAGAAATGCTCTCCTCTTTACAAGTGTCGCTTTCAAGTCGTATGTAATGATAGATTTTGTTACAGACCCCTCCCCCCCCCCCCCCTCATTGTGGGAGGTGGATACAATTTTTGGTCAGCGAATTTTAGGGTGAAAATAAGAGACACCTGAAAAAAAGCCAAAGACCCCCCCCCCCCCCCTCCCCCTCCTCTTGTTAGTAATTTTTTAGGGTGGAAAGAGACACCCGTCGTAAAAATGTGCCCACATCACATTTGAGATCTATACTCATCGATCCCTTTTCTCCTTTTACCCTATGCCGTCTAGGGCATTTCTCGTTGGGGGGTAGGGGCTAATCTGCAGATCTGCATACTTTGCTTGAGTGGAAGCTTCAGAAAAAAAAAGAAAACCCGTTGGGACTTTTTCTTAAAGAAAAGGCAGTTAAATATCATGATGTTTGTTTGTTTGTTTGTTTGTTTGTTTGTTTGTTTTTTTTTGTAGTTTTGTTTTGTGCCCTCGATGGCCAGCTCCACATACGATCACTTAACTGAAATATTTTTAGTCCAGTGCATACGACTCGACGTAGCGTCACCGCGCAGCGATCGATCTGGCAATCTGACGCCTTGACACAGTACAGTTGTACGTGTCCAGGTCCACTGATCTGTATGAAAAGAATCTTTTCATATAAATCAGTGGTACAGGGCATCCGTTCGCGGTGCATGACGGACAGGCGTATGATGTAATGGTAGCTGATGAAAATTATTCATATAAAATGAGTTATTGTCGGCTGTTGATGTTTACAACTGAAATGGCTTTTGGAAGTCATATTTGACCAGTGCGCTGAAGCCTGGACGCTGCGGTGCACCTTATAGGAATTATAGGATCTGCTGACACTGGCCACTATTAGCTGTGAGAAGTCGCGATTCGACGTTAGCCTCGTTTAAACCTTCACAGTTTTTGTTTGGGCAGAAAAAGTGCCCAAATAAAGCCCTTAATTTTAAAGTTCTATGGATTTTGCATGGACTCTAAATTAAAACGATTTTCATCGAGAGGTTTATGCTTCGATTAAACACGTGTTTCTATAGGTATAGCGGAGCCTTGTATTCGGCGTTGCTAGGAAGGCATCGGCTGCTAGCGGAGCTTTGCAAATCTCTCTAGCGTTATTCTAATGGCTAAATACATTGTCAATAATATTTGCTCGACATCACTGCATTCAGTGTCTTAATCTTTATGTAATTTGAGACAAAATTCAATGAATATACAGATAGAAAGCAAGGGGGAAAAAGGGAGTAGATTCAGGGCATAATAAAGCAGAAATTAAAGTGCAGTCCTCGCTATTCTGCACCCCTCCCCCCATACAGGGACCCTTTTCCCATACCTCTCTCACTCTCTTTCTCTCTCTCTCTCTCTCTCTCTCTCTTTCTCTCTCTCTCATTCTCTGTCAAAAAGTAAGGTAACTCCTCTGCAGAATACAGAGAGCACCATCGGACTTGCACTTGGAATGAGATGTGGAAATGTGCCAATATTGAGCAATATCCTAGAGTTCGTTTTTAGCTCCCAATCCGCAAACGCTAAGGCTACAAAAGGAATGAATATACCAAACTTTTCAATTAGACGAAACTCTAGTTGTTAAGCGGGACGATGACACAGAGAAAGTTTGGACAATTGACGGCAAGATTTACTGTATCCTGAAGTCCGATCACCAGAAAAAGAAACACATTTTGTCATCTCCAGAAGACCTCTTCCAGCAGCTTGGTTGGGATGAGGAAAAACTCAAGAAGTCTGGGTTGTTTGGTGACATACACCAGTAGGATTCTCCCAACCCCCCTCATCATAGTCATGACTTATTACCTCCAACTCCACTTTCTATTGTTAGTTTGAATGTAGATGGCTTATCTAGTAAGCTTGACCAAGGGATTTTGGATCTCTATTTGAATAGTCATGATATAATTTGTCTTTTGGAAACCAAAACTGATGATGTAGTAATCACACAGTCCTGTCTTCAGCATTATAAACACCATGTTAAGCAAAAGGCTCCCCTACAGCAGTCAGGCAGGTTTGGTGGCTACCATGGAATGTGTATACTATTAAGAAGTAAGATTCTCGAATATTCTGAGCTTATTTCTGACACTTGTTCTGACTCTCCACTGTCGGTGAAGATAAGCAGCAGATTACTTGCCTTTGATTTCATTTTGGCTGCTGTGTACATTCCATGTGAAGGGTCGATTCACTATTCAAATGATATTTTCGATAATATTATTCAGGACCTGATCAATATCAAGAGCAGATATGACTTGCCATTTTGTATAATTGGAGATTTTAATTGTCGAACAGGCTTGCTAGATGATTTTTTGGAAATTGATGGTAGTATAATTATTGATTATAATACCGTTTTGCTTCTAATAGCAGGGAGTCTGATGACATACGTGATGTCTTAGAGAGTAAAGGTCATTTAACTGCTAGGTTTAATATGGATAGAAAAGTGAATAACAATGGAAAACAATAAATTGATTGATCTCTGTCATAGCTTTGATTTGAAGTTTGTTAAAGGTCGATTTGGAGATGACAAGGGTATTGGAAATTTTACTTGCTATAATAATGGAGGTTGCAGTACGGTATATGCTATAGTGTCCCACACTTTATTTGATAATGACTGTATGCAGTTTTAATGTGGATACTTTTGACAAATGTTTGTCTGATGTCCATTGCCCCATTATTCTATCCTCATCCGGATTCAATCCTCAATTTTCCATGGGTACAGCTAGCAGTATTAAGACTTTGAATGAATCAGACAATATTATTGATAATGATAATATGCCAGGGTATTTATCATTTCATTGGTCTTCTGATGCAGCTGAAAGTTTTATGGATATTGTCAGTGATTCTTTTGATAACCTTTCTGTAACTATAGAAAGAGTAGGCCAACATAGTAACCATAGTAACCCGGGGGGCACTCAGTATATAATGCGTGGTGGGTATGTGCCGCGGAGAAGACCCCCATAAAAATTTCCGTTCCAAAGCATAGCATTTTTTATCTTATTCACAAAAAGAACAAAGAAAGCCGTTCCAAAGCATAGCATTTTCTTCTTATCGAGAAAAAAAAAAGAAGAAAGAAATCGGTTCCAAAGCTTCGCATGTATTTCATTTCGCCGTTCCGGCTGCATTGATCCGCTACAATGAGCTGGGGGTTATTTTTGGTGAAAAGCGGACCGCAGACTACAGCGCTGTCCGACCATCGCCTCTGCGCGAACGAACCCACCGGCACCCCTGCCGCCGGGCTAGCTGCATGCACGAATGCCCGTTCCATAGGGATAATACACACACACACACTCACACGCAGGCGAACCGTTCCAAAGACCCGCGTTATCACAACCATTTGTAGTTCCGAAGCCCGTTCCGAAGACCCTCCTTTCACAATAAGCCCGTTCCAAAGCCCCCGTTTTTTGTCTCGCCTGAGGCACATACCTACCACTTTTGGGGTCGAGTGCCCCCCCCCCCCCCGGCATAGTAATGCTACTGTAGAGTGTACTGATAGCCTTTGTTCTGACTTTTGTTCAGTGTTTATTGATGCTGCAAAGAAAATTGGTGTGTGAAAATAGAAACAGCCTTCTGGTAAGGTTTTTGATAAGCAGTGCGAAGTGCATAGGCCCTGGTTTGATCATGAGTGTAAAATTGCTATAGGAGAACATACGTTTGAAAAATAAAATAAAGAGGAAGGCTTGGGGAGCATCTCCCACTGAAGATAAATGCAAGTGAATTTGTTGAGGCAGGTAAAGCCTATAAAAGGTTATTGAAACGAAAGAAGAAACAGTCCTTTAAACAATGTTAAAGAGTGTAATGAATCATTGAGGTCGTTAGAAAACAATAATTCTTCTGAATATTAGTTAATATTGAAAAAAAAAAAGTGATAACAAGGGCTCGTGTAAGGTCAATATGTCATCAAGATCTTTTGTAGATCTCTTCAAAAGGATTGGAAATAGGCAAAGTAGCTGCGATCAAGAAGTACATGATGCAGCTGATTTATCTGTTGACACTCTTGATGCAGAGAATGCTGTTTTAGATGCACCAATTCTAATTGATGAGGTTTTATCTATGATAAATAGACTGAAAAATGGCAAGGCCTGTTTGATGAGGAATGAATTCTTGAAAAAATTTCCTGTTCTTATTCTTGAGCTAATAGTTCGTTTATTTAATGTTATTTTAGACAGTGGAGTTGTACCGATCGGTGTACTGGGATTATTATACCTATCTTTAAAAATTGGGGTGATGCAACGAACCCTGATAATTATAGGGGTATTACCCTGTTGAGTTGCCTTGGAAAATTGTTTACTTCTATATTAAATCATAGGATATCACAATTCTTAGATGCCAAATCAGCATTAGGAGAGGATCAGGCTGTATATAGATCATGTTTTTTTTTGTTTTAAAATGCATAATAGATATTTATCTGCATCAGAAGAAACGCCTTTATCGCGCATTTATTGATTATAAAAAGGCTTTTGGTTTGATTGATAAATCTCCATTATGGCAAAATATGCTCATGTCTGGTATCAATGGTAAAATATTTAGAGTTATAAGAAATATTTACGAAAGTGCCAAGTCATGTGTGAATGTTAATGGCAAGATGTCAGATTTTTCGTTGTAACATTGGGGTAAGGCAGTGTGAAAATCTTTCTCCCTTATTATTTACAATCTATTTAAATGATTTTGAGAGTTATCTTAGCAACTTCTATAATGTGGCATCTGGCTAATGTAATGCATTAACAGGAGTTAGATACCTTTCTAAATCTTTATTGTTTATTATATGGTGATGATGCAATAATTTAGCTGACACACCAGACCAGTATGCAGTCAATGCATACTTGCCAACTCTACCGATTTCGGCGGTAGATTACCGCTTTTCAGGGAATTTAAGCACCTACCGACTTTGAATTCTCTTTTCAGTAGAAACTACCGATTTTGATCATTTAATGGACCAAAATTTTATATTCATGCCTTTTCATTGATTACTGGCTGCATCAGCCAATATTTATCACACTTTGAAGGGCTCTTTTGTTTTCATTTTCACATATGAAGTCATCTAACTTCAATTTTCATAAATTCATAACAAATTTTCCAAACTATCTTTTATTAAGTATACATGTCTTATTTGCATCATGACGCCCATTATAAGATTCAAAATATCGAAATTTTCTTGAGGCAGAAGGGAGAAAAATACCTTGGCATGTTTGGAAGCTTTGTTTTCAGTTTTCTTAGAAAAATCGAGAATATTCATTTACAATGCCTTGCAAGATTTCAAAGCTGAAAAGCGCGAGCAGTGTCATCTAATTTCGAAAGCAAGAATTTAACGTGCATGATAAAGCCCATTATTAGTTTCAAACTATCGAAAGCTTTTAAAGACGGAAGGGAGAAATAAATGCATTTGGAAACTTTCTTTTCATTTTTCTTAGAAAAGTAAGAACAGTCGCACTACCTTTCAAGATTTCGAAGCTGAAAAGCGAGAGTGGTGTCATTTTAATCACATTTCAAAAGCGAGAGTTTAATGAGCATCATGACGCCCACTATTAGTTTCCAAATATCAGTATGGAGGAATAAATACCTTTGTAAACTTTGTTTTATTTCTTCGTGGAAAAGTGGGAAGAGTAACTTACATTAACTTTCAAGATTTCAAAGCGAAAAAGGGAGATGAGGGAATGATACCTTTTAGTTTCAGTGCTTTGATCAGTAATCAATATTCAAAAGTATTTATGGAATTGATATACATAATCATTTTTTAAGGAAATGGTTGAATATTAGAAATAATGTCTCGCAGGCTCTGAAAGGCTGCTCCCCGGGAGATTTTTCAGAGGATTGTCCAGACGCAAATTTGGAACAAAAGTGTTGCAAATAATGAGTTAAGGCTACAACAGATCGGGTCAGTAGATTATGAAGATTTTCCTAAAGTGCTCTGAAATATGTTCAAAAATATAAATTCTTCCATTCGGTCGCATACAATGAAGAAGGTAATCAGTTAATGTCCAGGTAATAGTATTGGATATTTATACACCGCAAAGGTGCTCAAGGCGCTCTCAATATATACCCCGGCTCAGCTAGACTACCAATTTCAGTGCTCACAGCATTTTAGGAATATATTCCTGCCCATACCCATCTTCCCCGCGGTGAAGATCGGCAAAATGTAGATTAATGTCTTAATTGCCAAATGACATAAGTGCATAGGCATAATTCTATTTTGTGACTATAAGAGCTAGATAATGCAAAGTTCTAATCCTGCTAATTGGAACACACAACGAAATGTGGGATCAATAGTGATCAAGTAAATATTCAAAGGGTCACTCCTCCCTATAAAAAGAAAAGAAATGAGCACTACTGATCCCATGAAAACAAAACAGAGAAAAAATACGTGGATGCTTAGATCAGACTCAGAAACAGTTGTATAGAAAGTGCTTTAAAATGCAAAGTTTTTCTCTCTTGGTCACCACGTGACCGCGCATCCTGAAAGAAAGTAATTTTCTAAGAGCGTCACTTAAACGCCAGGTTAACCTTTAGGAAAATACAAAATTCTCTCATTCACATATCGTCCCCTCCCCGTCATAAAAAAACCTCCCCTGATACCCCTCCAGGTCTTTGCCCCTGCACTGTACCGAAAAAAAATCTACCTCTTTTTCATTCTTCAGTGTTGGCAAGTATGTCGATGGATACTGCCAAAAGTGGCAATTAACAGTAAATACCATGCAGTAAAACGAAGATTATTGGGTTTTTTCTCGGGGAAAAGTGAGGAAAGTACCAAGGTAAACTTTTTGGAATGATGAGTTAGAAGTAGTTTATGATTTCGTATTACAATGGCTCTTTTAAGCTGGCAGTTTCAAAGCGGATTACGTATAAGCAAAAAAAAAAAAAGAAGAAAAAAAAAAAAAGAAAAGCACTTTATAGCATGTTAGCGAAGGCAAAACAACTGCATTTATCTATAGACACTCAGTGTGAGCTATTTGACCTCTGATTCTCAGAACCCGGAAGTGGCTGCGAGGGAACCGGTCCCCAATGATGACGTAGGCACATGGACCATCTGCGGCGAGCTAGCGCTTGCATGTAATAAAACATTGTTCATTGAGATGATCGCATGCAATGTAGATGGATTTTAGATACTGTTATGAAGTGAGGATGCAAAACTGCAGTGGCTTAATATTTACATTACCTCACTGATGAGTGTATTTTCTTTTCTTTTTTTGGTCAAAGTAGAATTCAAAGTAGGAAATTGTTTATTAGTCTAAGATTCCAGGTCCGGCTCCCCCTCCCTCTTTCTGTGCCATATCTATCAACTCTGGCGATCATGTTGAACATTCCACAACTCTCTGTTTCTAGCATTAGTTTCACCCCTTGTTTGCTTGTTTCTTGTTTGTTACTTGTTCCCCCCTCCCTTTCCCTCTCAACTCCATCTCTGCATGCAGAAGTATCCATCCATTATCTTCCTCTGCTAATTTTTTCCATCTTTCCCTCAATCCGTTTTGCCACTGGATACCAGATTTTCTAATCCTCCTTTTCATGTAACACTTCGCAAAATAAGAAGAAGAAATGCTGCCCGTACCTTCGGCATCATAGTTAAATGAGAAATTACAATGAATCAGTGAAAATTTGAATAAACAGCTTTGCAAAGTTTTATGGTTATAGCATTCGTTATAGCTGATATTATTCCTGTACATTTATTACAAATTGGTAACGCACGTAGTAATTACACAGAATGAAAAAATCCAACTGAAAACAAAGGTGTCGATCCAAATTTCGGATGCGGGGGGGGGGGGGGGGGGGCAAGACCAGGGCCGTAGGCGGCAATTTTTCCGGGGGGGGGAGCATAAAAAAAGATGTCGAAGAAACTCCAAAGCGAGGGAGCGAAGTGACGGAGCTGGTCACAAGGGCGCTTTTGCATTTTTGTAAAGTGAAAATGAGGGATTTGATGCAAATTTTGTGTGGATTTTGTAAAAATTCATATTCATAGGCATTGGCCTGGATACTTAAATGCGAGCGAGCGTTTCCCGGTATCCAATCTTCTTTCTTTTTCCTTGTTTTTCTGTTTTCTTTCACGTTCCTACTTTTCTTTTCATTTCTTTTCTCTTTCTTTTTCTTTTTCCTTTCCTTCATTTTTTCAGTTCGGAAACTATGGGAAGGGGGGCCAAATGATATCTTTGCCCCCGAAATTTTCTTGGGGGGGGGGATATTCCCCCTCCCCGCCCCCATCCCCTCGGATCGACGCCTCTGACTGAAAATAGCATCGGACAACAGACAAGCTTAAGCCACCCACGAGCTGTATACAACGGTTTAGTCGTATTGCCTCTTGACACTTGAAATATGCAATAATCCAAAGACCGTGCATGCAATATTTCTGAGCTTATAACGCGTGTAGTCTAATTTGAGAATGTCATTGAAATTTGGGCTATTCAAAGTCCTGAGCTGAAATCAACCTTCTATTGAACTTGCGCTTTGAACTATATTATGCAAATTAGAAATGCGTGGGCGCAATTTGAATAGCGGGGGGGGGGGGGGGGGGTTAAAAAAATATTCAACTCCTAACTGAATTTGGTAATGACGCACATGGGCACGCTTAAGAACCCGTATGTAAAGTTAAGGAGTGGCAGCTCAGTACTCCGACATCGCAGATAAAGTTTGCGTGCTATACCACTTTTCAGGAGGCAGTGCTTTGAGGAATAGGCTCTCTGTTTTAAAGTATTCTGCTTTGTATTGATATTGATATTATCAGGTAACATCGATCGCCAACAATAACGCAATTAGCAGTTTTGGCAAAACTAATCCGAAGTACATAGTAAGTATTTTCATGACAACTTCCTGGTATTTGCTAATTTTGTATTTCAGATTAACGCCATTGCATTACACGGAGTTACCTGTTTTGATCGGGCGGGAGGGGGGGGGGGGAGTATGTTACATTGAGGTCTGTACAATTCATCCGCGCAAACAAAAACGTAGAAACGTAGAAAAGGGCTTATTTTTCGGGACCCGGGGATACTTTAAGGGTGTTAAAAACTGGAAAAATCTAGGAAGGGGTATCAAAATTCAGAGTTATGATGATGCAATCCTTATACCCGGGGGTTTTGATATTCAGATTGCTCGGACTGATTTGCTTTGAATGATGTAAGGGCAGCTGTAATCATGTAATTAGGAGAAATAATCACCTCCCATCAAAATTGAAACGTGATGTCATTATTTTTCCCTCGTTACGATTGTTTTACATCATTCAAAGCAATTCATAAATCATTAGCCTACTATCAATGTATTCAGAACAATGAAATATTCATACTGAAATGATAATATAGGGCTGTATACCTAGATCACACTGACAACATTAAGTATCACAAGAAAAAGAAATAATAACTTGTGTAATAGACTTGAAACAAAAGGTCTCCCAACCCCAATGTTACATGCTTGTAAGTGTATCATGACGTTTACCAATGGAGGGCTCGAGGATGGAAAAGGGTGATTTTTTGTTTAAAAATCTTAATGTCTGGAGTCACGTGCACCCAAGAATGTAGGAGAAAATAAAATTAGCAATGTATTTTCTCAATATGTCCATAATCATCTGGCAGTGCTGTAAACCAATCTGATTTTTTTTTCAGGGACATGTCCTGTATACCTTTTTACAATTTTTTTTTTCAATTATTCGGCATGGCAAAAATGGAACATTTTACATAGGGCTCGTCCATCAAGTTGACCTACTCCAAGGGTCTACGAAAACAGTATTTTAACGAGGAAAGATCAAGGCATTCATGCAATAAAATATGCCCCCCCCCCCTTATGGAGAGAATTTTGTGAAGGATCTCTCAAATTCTCGCCATAAGATCGAGTCAGTGTTTGGCATGTAAATGTTAGCGTCTAAACCATCTTTTACTAACTGAACAATGATGATTAACTGCTTAAACATGTTAATTTTGGTTATTCCTCATTAAATACATTATATGTTCAAAATGGCTGTAACTGGGGTAATTATGTGGAAGCCGTATTTAAAGAGGGGGTTTCTGAGCGTAATGTGACTTAGTAAGGATTAATGCTACTAATCCTCTATGGATCTAATTTGACAGTCCTATCTGAATCGGTTGATTTCATGGTTTGATTTTTATTGTGAACTTTAAGTCATTAAAAAAAACCCCAAACTTTCTTTAGTAAGATATCTGCAGGACCAAAAAAGAAGTCTTTCTCATATTTTCATAACTTCACTTATTCCTATTAACGTACATATTATTGGGTCTCTACTTCATGATAATGATAATAAAATCACACAAAGAAATTTACCTCCCAAACATTAAAGCTCACAAATTACTTTACCCCTTTACATTTTATTCATCATACAGCTGTGCTTTTTTGTCTATACTGTTTGATGATCTGGAAATCAATGATATTGGTGAGTATGTAGTACATAGGTCGAATTGAAACCAAGATGGCGTCCAAAATGACTACCAAAGGTTCATTCTTTTGTTGTATCAATTTCAAGTTGTTAAGACGTTAGTTGGCAAAGAGTCGTGTAGAATCCACCATTTTAATAATTTGTATAATCATCTGATCATTTACATTTACCATGGGCGATATACATCTGAATGCACCACATAGCAGGCGCGATTCTGGAGCAAAAACTTTTGGAGGGCTACAGGGGACTTGGAGGATTGTAATGTATATCAATATACATATATGAAATTAAAATTGTACCTTTATCAGCCATTTTTATCATCACGGGGGGGGGGGGGGGTCACTTCCATTGAAGAGTGGACAGCATCCGCGAGAATCGTCCTTTACAAAGCACCCTAAACGAGGATTCAAAGGCAGGCCGCTAGGACACCCTAAACATGGATTTTGTGCAGATGTCCCAGATTTGCACACCCTATACCCTAAACGAGGATATACCTATTTTCATACCTTAAGAGTGATAGTCCACTGAAAGTTTGGAGCCGTTTTTATCTCGAGATAATTCACTGTCTCATTATGTTTTACACAGGCGTTATAGGATTTTCCGTTCACGGGTCTTGTTACAGTCGGTCCCGCAGTCGGTGCAAATGACATAGGTCTACCCTTTTTGCGTTTTAGATTATCGTGATGTAGGGGGCTTTTTTTTTCAATTTTTGGCGTTTTTGACACTCTATTCGCGTTCCGCGCGTTCCTCGCCTACCCCTGAAAAATACCCTTTTTCCGCGTTTTTTTTTCTCGCGGATGCTGTCCACTCTTTAATGGAAGTGACCCCCGCCCCCCCCCCCCCCCCCCCGGTAGAACCACGCCTGCACATAAAGCAATCCAAAAGTGCATATTTTTACAATTAACAAACAGTAGAACCCATCACTCTTCACTAAACTTAACAATGAACAAAAGGAACAATGAATAAGGAAAACAACACTTAACTGTCTGGAATCACGAGACTGCCAAAACTGTTATAGATTTAAGCAAGTCTATTATGTCTTTAAACTAAAAAGAAAAAGACATTTATATCATGAATGGTAACTTACTTGTCGTCATCTAAACAAACAAACAAACACACACACAAAACCCAAACAATGAATGTTCCTGCTTTATAATGCCACCTAAGATAAACTTCAAATTTGATTTGATTTGATTTGATTTGAATTTATTTTTTCCACTCTTGTTTTTCTTTGACAAATTACAATGAATCATACATCGTGAATACCATCGAAATTATGAACAATAACGGAACAGAAGCAAAAGTATACACGAATTCAATGAAGTAAAAAAAAGTGATTCATACAGTGTAAGAAATTTGTATTAAACAAAAGTGTTGGAAGCTAATCTAAAAGCAATGCTTGTATTACAAAGGTCCCAAAAGATACGAACGAGAATTATACTTATAAATAAAACAAGTATCGTTGTATTTATTGCCCCATGCCCCCCCTCCCCCACACACATCCTCACAAAAAAACGACTAAATAATTGTGGGGCAAACGATTTTTAAAATTAGTATGACATTTTCTTATTGGAAAAGTCTACAGCCTTGCATCTTAGAATAACTTGTCCAAAAACGACCTCCCCCCTTTTTAAAACTTATACTGATCCACGTTTAGTAGCGTATAGTTTCGATGGCAGAGTGGCAGCCATGTACTTCTCAATTAAATTCATTTGTAATTTCATGTATTATGAAATACACCGACTTCTGAAACAGACATCTAAACTTAGCACCTTGAACTATGTGGTAGAAACCAGAATCTGCTTATTTGAGAAAATTAGCGGCCATTTTTTATGAAATATTCGATTTTCTAGTTGGTTTTTCTTCGACTACCAATGCATTCTATGTGGTGTAAAGGAATTATATGGACACCCTGATATAAACATAAAAGTTGCATTTCTAGGATGGTTGTTTCACGATTTTTGGCCCTTTTTAGGTGCTGATGACCATTTGACAGTACAAAATGGAAGCATCTTTAAGAACCATCTTGAATATAAGCCTACACTCAACAATTTGACTAACTAATGTGGCTCCAGTAAAAAAAAAAATAATACAAAAAAATTAAAAAATGACACATTTCTTATTATTACAGATTTTATTACTTCACTTCAATGAACCAATGAACAGGATATAACAATTTCAGCACAATAAAAGACAAATCATACATAAATGAATTTCTACAATTCAGCAAGTAAATGACACAATTCTAGTGAAAATGTCCAGAGCTCTGGTACGATATTTGACTAATACAAAGGATCACTCTAGCCCCAACAGAAATTGAACAGAATTCTAGTGAGAATCACCAGAAAACATGTTTGGTCATTTTCTTACTAGAATTGTGTCGATTTTGACGAGAATAGTGTTAATTCTTGTGAGGTCCAATTTTAACTTTACCACAATTCTAGTCATTTTCACTAGAACTGTGTCGATTTTGACTAGAATAGCGTTTATTCTCGTGAGGTCCAATTTTAACTTTACCACAGTTTTAGTTATTTTCACGAGAACTGCGTCGATTTTGACTAGAATAGTGCTGGTGCCCTTGGGATCAAACGATCTAGTCAAAACTGACGAGATCTTTTTTTTTTTTTTTTTGAAGTGTACATTATGATACTTTTACCCGCATCATGCGTGAAAAAGACATCCTACCTCGTAAACATGGTAAAAGTAATCTGAGCGTAATCTCTGTACAATAAATAGTACTCACTTTTGTTCCAGTTTCCCTCGATATTGGCGACCGTAAGTTTTCAAGGTTTCTTGACCAGAATTCCAGGTTATCTGAATGGATTTCTGCACCTCGAAAACCGAGGTGTCGAACATCAAAATTACAACTGTATGCCATGAGTTATGGCTTTTTCTTTACCGGCGGCCATCTTGGATTACAAAATGGTGGTCTACTATCTTGATCTTAAGGATACTGTAAATACCGCTTGATGCTTTTTTCAAGTAGCAGTGAACACCATACCTCATAATGTAGATTTACATGTGTAAGTTATATCTCTAGGTGTAAAAAAAGATAAATTCACTTCCCGTCATTTAAAAAAATATATATATATCAATTGGTGGCTGTATTGGCGGCCAATTTGGACGCCATATTGGATTTCCCGGTTTCCTGACCACCATTACACAATCTCAGTGGTCAAAATGGATTTATAAACCTCCAAAACCTAGGTGCCAACACCATGAATTACACCAAGACGAGTATTCCATGATTTATAGTCATTTTTTAGGTAGCGGCGGTCGTCTTGAATTTCCTCGTTCATATTGATTTTATTATGATGATATCCAGATATTTGGGGATGATTTGAATGCAAAAGCAACAACAACAACAAAAATTACAACAGAAAAAAAAATACAGTTTACGCTAGTATGTTTCTTTATATTTATTATTTGTCATATGATATTTTGATGATGATGCATAAAGCATACTCACCATTCCAGCTCCTTACAGGTTTTATTCTTTTGACCACAAAGTTCTATATATTTTACCTGTGTGAATGAGAATGATATTGATAAATAAATGCGGGAGGCTGCAATAAAATAAATCATTTCACCTTGTTTTTGATTGTGTATCTTTCGTTTATAGTTCTCTCTTTGAAAAAAAACCCCCAAAACATGCCCAATCACCTGAACAAATTTGCCAAGTTCGAGTCATTCCGTAGTATTCAGCTTGACAGTCAAGACACTGTAGCCTAGGAAAGTTCTTCTCGTTGAAGTTTTTTTGGTTGATTTATGTACCTATGTGGTCTAAGAACATTTTCAGCTTGGTTGCCCAAACAGAAACCTTGAGCATTTTGAATAAATTGCATGAATCTGTATGCATACAGGGTTATGAGGCGCAAATACAACTTACAAAGTGAAATACGTACGAATGTGTATATGAGCGCTGATATGGAACTCCTATGGGGTGTTGCAAGAAAGTTGCAATCGATTGCAAGTTGCAACTGATTGCCACTGGCCAATCAAAATCAGTGTTGCATGCATGTCTTCTTAAAAGGCCAGACCCTGAGCCAATCAGAATGGTTGTTTCAAAATTAACAATTATTTGCAATCGATTGCAACTTTCTTGCAACACCCCATTAGAGTGTTAAATCTGTTACCAATTCAATTGTCCCCCCCCCCTTTTTTTTAGATGTTTTGTAATTATACGAACATTGCAATCTCAGATTATTTTCAACCACTGTTCTGTAATTCTGTGTATGAAAAAAAATCTGACTTTATAGGCATATTACGAATATATACACTCCATTAAAACAAATTTAAAGTATTATAGACAATATAAAGGTTTTGATTCTTTATCATGTCTATAGACAACGAAGTTGACATTTCCTTGATTTTAGGTACCAAACCTTGACCAGTAATTGTAAAAATATGTCTGAAATTCATATACAATCGTACAAAATACATATTTGATGGAAGTATCATACATCAGTGTACCTCGCTTCGTTTTTATCAAAGGTTGAATTCACAAGATGGACGGCATTGAAGTTCCGTATCACCGCACTTACACAATTAACTACGGAGATCAGTTTACTTGTTCTGTGTAAGTTGTCTTGGGTGGCATAACCTGTATCCATATATTTATGGAAATTATGCAAATTGCTCTAAGTTGCCATTTGGGCAACCAAGCTAAAATATTCCTAAACCACATAGGAACCCAAATCAATGAAAAAAAACTTCAACGAAAGAACTTTTCTAGGTTTGACATTTCCTTGATTTTAAGTACCAAACCTTGACCCGTAATTGTAAAAATATGTCTGAAATTCATATACAGTCCTACAAAATACATATTTGATGGAAGTATCATACATCAATGTACCTCGCTTTGTTTTGTCAAAGGTTGAATTCACAAGATGGACGGCATTGAAGTTCCGTATCACCGCACTTACACAATTAACTACGGAGATCAGTTTACTTGTTCTGTGTAAGTTGTCTTGGGTGGCATAACCTGTATCCATATATTTACGGAAATTATGCAAATTGCTCCAAGTTGCCATTTGGGCAACCAAGCTAAAATATTCCTAAACCACATAGGAACCCAAATCAATGAAAAAAAAAACCGGAAAGAACTTTTCTAGGTTTGTAAATTGTCTATCCGACTATAGTAACAATTTCATGTTCATCATGTAACGAGATGTTGACCGTGGAGGGTAAATCGTGAGCTATGGTAAATGGACAGTTGCTTCAATCTAGAAAGAAAGGGAAGTGAGGTGAGGCGAAAGTGATAAACTATAAGAAAAAAAAACAACCAACAGATAATGAAGAGGAGAAGGATGGAGAAAGAATAAAAGTGAAGAAGAATAGGAAAATGTATGTACCTTTATGTGATAAGGAGAACCAGAGGGAGCAGGCCCCTACAATTTGCAGATTCCAGAAAATATTGCGCGCTTTTAAGAAGCTGGGACTAAAGTAACTCTTATTTCTACCTGATGATCGTTTCCCTTCACTTTCACTTGTAAACAATTTTTCCTTCATCTTATTCAACACTTTTTTTTCCTACCCTTATTTCCTTTTTTTATATCTCTTGATCCTCATCCGCCCAGACCGAGTGGTGGAGATGGGGAAGGGGAGTTGACGAGTGAGATTTGCTTTTTTGAAAATTATCAAATATAATTGAGCAATATCATTTAGCACGATAGATTTCCGTTTATACCAAAAAATTCAATCCAATTTACAGTATCCATAGCTGTTTTATATCCTGTAACACTTTTTTTTCCTTCTTTTAGGTGGAAGATTAGTTTTTATTTTTAAAAAATAGTACGCAAAGCATTGATAACGGGAACGTATGGCAGAGTTACTGTCATACCAAATAAAGGAGACAAAAAATTATAGAATTGAATTTGCAAATTACGTGGTATCTATATAGAATATTATCTAAATTATTATTGCAAGAATGATGGAGATGATTAACCCTAATAATGAATTTTGATTACGGTTTTAATTTCCCATTTAACAAGCCATTTTAAAGTGTTTGAACGGGTTTGTTTATTGTTTTTCAGTCTAAGATCCCATGCAGGTCCGGCTTCCCCTCCCTCTTTCTGTGCCATATCTGTCAACTCTGGCGATCATGTTGAACATTCCACAACTCTCTGTTTCTAGCATTAGTTTCACCCCTTGTTTGTTTCTTGTTTGTTTCTTGCCCCCCCCCCTCCCTCTCAACGCCATCTCTGCATGCAGAAGTATCCATCCATTATCTTCCTCTGCTATTTTTTTTCCATTCTTTCCCTCAATCCGTTTTGCCACTGGATACCAGATTTTCTAATCCTCCTTTTCATGTAACACTTCGCAAAATAAGTGGAAGAAATGTTGCCCGTACCTCCGGCATCATAGTTAAATGAGAAATTACAATGAATCAGTAAAAATTTAAATAAACGGATTTTCAAAATTTTACAGTTATAGTTGTCGTTATAGCTGATATTATTCCTATACATTAATTACAAATTGGTAAGGTGAGTAGTAATAGACAGAATGAAAAAAAAATCCAACTGAAAACAGAGGTGTCGATCCAAATTTCGGATGGGTTGGGTGGGGGGGGGGGCAAGGCCAGGGCCGTACGCGGAAATTTTTTCTGGGGGGAGCATAAAAAAGATGTCGAATAAACTCGAAAGCGAGGGAGCGAAGTGACGAAGCTGGTCACAAGGGCGCTTTTGCATTTTTGTAAAGTGAAAATGAGGGATTTGATGCAAATTTTGGGTGGATTTTGTAAAAATTCATATTCATAGGCATTGGCCTGGATACTTAAATGCGAGCGAGCGTTTCCCGGTATCCAATCTTCTTTCTTTTTCCTTGTTTTCTGTTTTCTTTCACGTTCCTACTTTTCTTTTAATTTCTTTTCTCTTTCTTTTTCTTTTTCCTCTTCTTCTTCTTTTTTTTTTTCTGTTCGGAAACTATGAGAAGGGGAACAAATGATATCTTTGCCCCCGAAATTTTCGGGGGGGATATTCCCCCTCCCCCGCCCCCATCTCCCCGGATCGACGCCTCTGACTGAAAATAGCATCGGACAGCAGACAAGCCATCCACGAGCTGTATACAACGGTTTAGTCGTATTGCCTCTTAACACTTGAAATATGCAATAATCCAATGACCGTGCATGCAATATTTCTGAGGTTATAACGCGTGTATTTGAGAATGGCATTGGAATTTGGGCTATTCAGAGTCCTGAGCTGGAATCAACCTTCTATTGAACTTGCGCTTTGAACTATATTATGCAAATTAAAAATGCGTGGGCACAAAACTCATAACTGAATTTGGTAATGACGCACATGGGCACGCATAAGAACCCGTATGTAAAGTTAGGGAGTGGCAGCTCAGTACTCCGACATCGCAGATAAAGTTTGCGTGCTATACCACTTTTCAGGAGGCAGTGCTTTGAGAAATAGGCTCTCTGTTTTAAAGTATTCTGCTTTGTATTGATATTGATATTATCAGGTAACATCGATCGCCAACAATAACGCAATTAGCAGTTTTGGCAAAACTAAACCGAAGTACATTGTAAGTATTTTCATGACAACTTCCTGGTAGATGCTAATTTTGTATTTCAGATTAACGCCATTGCATTACACGGAGTTACCTGTTTTGATCGGGCGGGAGGGGGGGGGGGGGGGGGGAGTATGTCACATTGAGGTCTGTACAAGTCATCCGCGCAAACAAAAACGTAGAAACGTAGAAAAGGGCTTATTTTTCGGGACCCGGGGATACTTTAAAGGTATTAAAAACTGGAAAAATCTAGGAAGGGGTATCAAAATTCAGAGTTATGATGATGCAATTCTTATGCCCGGAGGTTGTGGTATTCAGATTGCTCGGACTGATTTGCCTTGAATCATGTAAGGGCAGCCGTAATCATGAAATTAGGAGAAATAATCACCTCCCATCAAAATTGAAACGTGATGTTATTATTTTTCCCTCGTTACGATTGTTTCACATCATTCAAAGCAATTCATAAATCATTAGCCTACTATCAATCTATTCAGAACAATGAAATATTCATACTGAAATGATAGGGTTGTAGACCTAGATCACATTGATAACATTAAGTATCACAAGAAAAAGAAATAATAACTTGTGTAATAGACTTGAAACAAAAGGTCTCCCCACCCCAATGTTACATGCTTGTAAGTGTATCATAACGTTTACCAATGGAGGGCTCGAGGATGGAAAGGGGTGATTTTTTTTTTAAATCTTAATGTCTGGAGTCACGTGCACCCAAGAATGTAGGAGAAAATGTAATTTGCAATGTATTTTCTCAATATGTCCATAATCATCTGGCAGTGCTGTAAACCAATCTGATTTTTTATCAGGGACAAGTCTTGTGTACCTTTTAAAAAAATTCAATTATTCGGCATGGCAAAAATGGAACAGTTTACATAAGGCTCGTCCATTAAGTTGACCTACTCCAAGGGTCTACGAAAACAGTATTTTAACGAGGAAAGATCATGCAATAAAACTGCCCTCCCCCCCCCCCCTTATGTGTGTGTGTGGGGGGGGGAGCAGCACTTGCGAGAATTTTATGAAGGATCTCTCAAATTCTCGCCTTAAGATCGAGTCAGTGTTTGGCATGCAAATGTTAGTATCTAAACCATCTTTTACCAACTGAACAATGATTTGCTGTGATTAACTGGTTAAACATGTTAAATGTGGTTATTCCTCATTAAATACATTATGTGTTCAAAATGGCTGTAACTGAAGGAATTATGTGGAAGTCGTATTGAAAATATGGGGTTTCTGAGCGTAATGTGACTTAGTAAGGATTAATGCTACTAATCCTCTATGGATCTAATTTGACAGTCCTATCTGAATCGGTTGATTTCATGGTTTGATTTTTATTGTGAATTTTAAGTCATTAAAACCCCCACACTTTCTTTAGTAACATATCTGCAGGACCAAAAAAGAAGTCTTTCTCATATTTTCATAACTTCACTTATTCCTATTAACGTACATATTATTGTGTCTCTACTTCATGATAATGATAATAAAATCACACAAAGAAATTTACCCCCAAACATTAAAGTAACAATCATGACATTGTTACAATCAATGTTACCCCCGAACTTTTCAGCTTTTTCTGATATTTCAAATATGAAGGCGTAATCCTTTCTAGGGGACATTTTACTATGATACACTTCTTAACTGACACGGAAAGAATAAGAAAGCTCACAAATAACTTTACACTTTTCCTCATAACTCAAGTCACTACAAATTCCTCAGACAGTTGTGCTTTTTTGTCTATACTGTTTGATGATCTGAAAATCAATGATTGGTCAGTATGTCGTACATGGGTCACCTTCAAAACCAAGATGGCGTCCTAAATGACTACCAAAGGTTCATTTTTTTTGTTGTTGTATCAATTTCAAGTTGTGTTGTTAAGACGTTAGTTGGCAAAGATTCGTGTGGAATCCACCATTTTAATAATCTGTATAATCTGTATGATCATCTGATCATTTACATTTACCCTGGGCGATATACATCTGAATGCACCACATAAGCAGGCGCGATTCTAGAGCAAGAACTTTGGGAGGGCTACTGGGGATTTGGAGGATTGTAATTTATATCACTATATATATGAAGTACATCTAAACTTAGCACCTGGAACTATGTGGTAGACAGTACAACCAGAATCTGCTTATTTGAGAAAATTAGCGGCCATTTTGATGAGATATGCGATTATCTAGTTGGTTTTTCTTCGACTACCAATGCATTTTATGTGGTGTAAAGGAATTATATTGACACCCTGATATAAACATAACAGTTACATTTCTAGGATGGTTGTTTCACGATTTTTGGCCCTTCTTAGGTGCCGACGACCATTTGACAGTACAAAATGGAAGCATCTTTAAGAACCATCTTGAATATAAGCCTACACTCAACAATTTGACTAACTTATATGGCTCCAGTATAAAAAAAAAATGACACATTTCTTATTATTACAGATTTTATTGCTTCACTTCAATGAACCAATGAACAGGATATAGCAATTTCAGGATAATAAAAGACAAATCATACATAAATGAATTTCTACAATTCAGCAAGTAAATGACACAATTCTAGTGAAAATGTCCAGAGCTCTGGTTAGATATATACAAAGGATGACTCTAGCCCCAACAGAAATTGAACAGAATTCTAGTGAGAATCACCAGAAAACATGTTTGGTCATTTTCTTACTAGAACTGTGTCGATTTTGACTAGAATAGTGCTGGTGCCCTTGGGATCAAACGATCTAGTCAAAACTGACTAGATATATATAGATTTTTTTTTGAAGTGTGCATTATGATACTTTTACCTGCATCATGCGTGAAAAAGACATCCTACCTCGTAAACATGGTAAAAGTAACCTGAGCGTAATCTCTGTACAGTAAATAATACTCATTTTTGGTCCAGTTTCCCTCGATACTGGCGACCATAACTTTTCAAGGTTTCATGACCAGAATTCCAGGTTATCTGAATGGATTTCTGCCCCTCAAAAACCTAGGTGTCGAACATCAAAATTACATCTGTATGCCATGATTTATGGCCTTTTTTACCGGCGACCATCTTGGATTACAAAATAGTAGCCATCTTAACTACTATCTTGATCTTAAGGATACTGTAAATATCGCATGATGCTTTTTTCAGTGAACACCATACCTTATAATGTAGATTTATATGTGTAAGTTATACCTCTATAGTGTAAAAAAAAAAGGGAATTCGTTTCCCGTCATTTAAATAAAAAATCCATTGGTGGCTGTATTGGCGGCCAATTTGGACGTCATATTGGATTTCCCAGTTTCCCAGACCACCATTACACATTCTCAGTGGTCAAAATGGATTTATAAACCTCCAAAACCTAGGTGCCAACACCATGAATTACACCAGGACGAGTATTCCATGATTTATACCCATTTTTAGTCATCGCGGATTTAAAAATTGCGGCAATCTTAGTTGAAAATTAAGAAAACTCTAATTATATTTCTATACTGCAAACAAACAGTATTCTCTTCAGGTAGTTTTTAAGATATTGGCGGCCGGATTTCCAATTTTTCTGACCATCATAACACATTCTTAATGATCAGACTAGATTTCCTGACCCCCATGTCTAGTTAGAGACAACCAATATACATTTCTAGGATGGATATGTCCTGATTTAAAGCGATTTTGGGGTACCGCGCCAATCTTGGACGTCATCTTGACTATAACTACCTATCGGAGTCCGATTTTCTTTTAGTATGTTATTCACGATATCAAACGCTACTGAAAGCCGTTAAAACCGTTTTTTTGTGGCAATCAGGGGCGTCGCTAGACCTTCTGCAATGGGGGGGGGGGGGGGGGGGTGTAGAGGCCACAGATTGCCGACAAACAATGCCAACGATTACAGACGATTAACGTCTATAAATTCAACTGTAGAAAGCCCATTAGGCGTGTTCAATTGTGTCCCTTTATCATATTTTTTTTCTTCTTTCCAACACATTTCAGTCGATTTCAACCAGATTTGGTGATTTTATATGAGCGAACGCATCAAGCCAGGAAAAAATATATATACTATTTTCATTTTGGAAGTGATAATTATTCATCAAAATACCTGATGGGCATATACGATATCTAAATTATATGGTCACCTCTCTTACAGAATTCATTCGCTTTCGCAAACCATCCTGTATCTAAGTATTATACAAGCTAGCGCAGCGAGCGAGGAAAAGATATGGTTACCCTTTTTTTTATTGTAGAAGTGATAATTCTTAATCAAATACATGATGGAATTAACTGTGAAATTTCTAACTTATACATGTACAATTTTGGTCACCTTTCTTGCCGAAATGGTTTGCTTTCCCAAACCATCTTGTATCTAAATTAATACGAGCAAGCGCAGCGAGCGAGGAAAAACATTTTTACTCTTTTTCATCGTAGAGGTGATAGTTCTTCATCAAAATACACGATGAGCCATTAAGATATCTATTTTTATATATTTGGTCAACTCTTTTGCCCAATTTTTTCGCTTTCAAAGACCATCCTGTATCTAAATATCATTGCGCGAGCGAAGAATAATATTCACCCGTACCATAAGTATTGCAAAATAGCTAAATTGTGTATGCTTGTGTGAGTTATAGGTCTTTCTATATTTTATGATTTTACGTTTATAACTAAAAGTCTTGTACATTTGTGTATGTGTTAAAGAAGAACTTGTCCTTTTCTAATCTGAGAGCAGTTGATATCCTGACTTGGTCATGCCTGAAACAATGGAGAAAACAAAAGACCAAAGGAAGCCATTGTCCATATTGGGAGGTGGGAATTGTCATTGAACGAATTGATGATACTCCCCCATCGTATATCTTTCCAACCTGTTTACAAAGTTTTTTTCAAACGTTTAGCAAGGAAATAATACCCATAATGTTTCTAGGAAAGAGCGGAGGAAAATAACCACACCAAGAGAAGACAGACTTCTATGGGCCTGTTCCAAGGCGATGCAAAGGAGGATGCGCACCACAATCATTATTCAGTAAGATATAATAAATTCGTGAACAATTTGCTAAGTGTGTTGAATATCTCGAAATTAATTCCCTTTAACGAATTCTTTACATACTTATTATAATTTTCTGGATAATGATTGTAGAGCGCATCCTCCTTGGCAACGTCTTGGTAACGCCCCACTGAAATCTATCTTCTCTGGGTGTGGTTATTTTCGTCCGCTCTTTTGTGGATATACGTTCTGGGCATTATTTTCTTGCGTAAAGTGTATACAAAACTTGTAAACATGTTGGAGAGAAATATGAAAGAGGAGTATCATGATTCCGTTCCCTGAAAACCTCCACCTCCCAATATGGTGGTTTGTTTCCTTTGATTCTTTTGTCTTCTCCATTGTTTCAGACATGACTGGGTCAGGATATCTACTGCTCTCAGGAAAGAAAAAGACTAGTTCCCCCCAATTAAGATATACTTAAATGGTCCATAAAATCCAATGGTTATAACTAAAAATATCAAAATACAGAAAAGCTAACATCTCACAAGTGCATACGCAATTTAGCTATGTTACTATACTTATCACTGCTTATGGTACGGGTAGGTATATACTATTTTCATGGTAGAAGTGATAGTTCTTCATCATATGGGCTTAAATATATCTAAATTATATTCAGTCACCTCTCTCGCCTAATTCATTTGCTTTCGAAGACCATGCTAAATCTTAATATACGAGCGAGCGCAGCGAGCGGGGAAAAATATATACTCTTGTCAAGGTAGAAGTGATAATTCTTCATCAAAATACACGATGGAATTAACTATTAGATATAGAACTTATAACATGTACATTTGGTCACCTCGCTTGCCGTTTGCTTACCCAAACCATCTTATATCTAAATGTTATGCGAGTAAGCGCAGCAAGCGAGCGAGGAAAAAAGTCTTATATATTTTTTAATGGTAGAAGTGGGGGATGGAAATCATCGAGTTCTTAATGCAGAACATCAGCGCTATCTTTGCCTGGGATCTTCTTTCTTGCAGGGATGGCCATTGCAAATGGTGAAACATTGTTGTGACACCACTGCAAATTGTAAAACATTGTTGTGACAATGCTTGTTCTTACGCTATATACATAAGAGCTTACATTATTCATGTCCTTTATTTCTTCCAGATACTCGTTTGTTCTTGTGCTTAAGACAATCGACCTCTCACGATGCCTGTATCCCTTTGTGAGTGGAGGGTGAGAATTGGGACATTCGTTCATTGGATTAGGGACTATGAAATTAGGGAGAGGAAAGAGAGATGGCTGAAAGAAAAAACTCGGATACTGAAGGTTCTTTGCGAGAGACTCAAGGCGAAAAGGAAAGATTTCCAACAGGAAGAGCATGAAGATGACAGTAATGCTGAAGAAAACAGACAGGAAGGTTCTAATCCAACAAAGAGTAGACGATGTCCCCATAAAACTGACAGCAATTCATCAGGAAACTTTGATATTAAAGACTTATTTACTTCATGCGACCAGTGCATATACGATTTGTTGGTCCTATCTAAGTGTTGTAGTAAGGACTTATTCACTCCAGCTGATGGTTGCATCAAAGAGCTTCTGGAACCTGCTGATTCTAGCGTCAGAGATCTATTCACGCCTGATGAATGTAGCCTAAAAGCTCTCCTCACGGCTGAAGAACGTAGCGTCAAAGATCTCATCACGCCACATGATTTCAGCGTCAACGATCTCATCACGCCACATGATTGCAGCGTCAAAGATTTCGTCACGCCACATGATTGCAGCGTCAAAGCTTTCATCACGCCACATGATTGTAGTGTCCAAGATCTCAGCTCTACAGACGATTGCCGTATCAAAGATCTCATCACACCAGACGATTTCAGCGCCAAAGAGCTCGTCACTCCGGATGATTGCAGCGTCAAAGATCTCATCACGCCACATGATTGCAAGGTCAAAGCTTTCATCACGCCACATGATTGCAGTATCAAAGATCTCATCACACCATACGATTTCAGCGCCAAAGAGCTCATTACATCGTATAATTGTAGCCTCACTGTAAAAGATCTTCTCTCACCATATGACTGTAGCCTCAAATCTCTCCTCACGGCTGGGGAACGTAGCGTCAAAGATCTCATCACGCGTCACGATTATAGCATCAAAGATCTAAGTACTTTAGAGGTTTACAGCGTCGAAGATCTCAACCCGCCAGATGTCTGTAGCATCAAAGCTTTCCTCACGGCTGAAGAATGTAGCGTCAAAGATCTCATCACGCCACATGATTGTAGCGCCAAAGATCTCATCACGCCAGATGATTTCAGCGTCAAAGATCTCATCACGCCACATGATTGCAGCGTCAACGCTCTCATCACGCCACATGATTGCAGCGTCAAAGATTTCGTCACGCCACATGACTGCAGCGTCAAAGATCTCATCACGCCATATGATTGCAGCGTCAAAGATTTCGTCACGCCACATGATTGCAGTGTCCAAGTTCTCAGATCTTCAGACGATTGCAGTATCAAAGATCTCATCACGCCACATGATTGCAGCGTCAACGATCTCATCACGCCATATGATTGCAGCGTCAAAGATTTCGTCACGCCACATGACTGCAGCGTCAAAGATCTCATCACGCCATATGATTGCAGCGTCAAAGATTTCGTCACGCCACATGATTGTAGTGTCCAAGTTCTCAGATCTTCAAACGATTGCAGTTTCAAAGATCTCATCACACCAGACGATTTCAGCGCCAAAGAGCTCGTCACTCCAGATGATTGCAGCGTCAAAGATTTCGTCACGCCACATGACTGCAGCGTCAAAGATCTCATCACGCCACATGATTACAGCGTCAAAGATTTCATCACGCCACATGATTGTAGTGTCCAAGATCTCAGCTCTTCAGACGATTGCAGTATCAAAGATCTCATCACACCAGACGATTTCATCACCAAAGAGCTCATTACACCATATAATTGTAGCCTCACTGTAAAATATCTTCTCTCACCAAATGACTGTAGCCTCAAAGCTCTCCTCACGGCTGGGGAACGTAACGTCAAAGATCTCATCACGCGTCACGATTATAGCGTCAAAGATCTCAGTACTTTAGACGATTACAGCGTTGAAGATCTCAATCCGCCATATGTCTGTAGCATCAAAGCTTTCCTCACGGCTGAAGAATGTAGCATCAAAGATCTCATCGCGCCACATGATTGTAGCGCCAAAGATCTCATCACGCCAGATGATTTCAGCGTCAAAGGTCTCATCACGCCACATGATTGCAGCGTCAACGATCTCATCACGCCACATGATTGCAGCGTCAAAGATTTCGTCACGCCACATGACTGCAGCGTCAAAGATCTCATCACGCCATATGATTGCAGCGTCAAAGATTTCGTCACGCCACATGACTGCAGCGGCAAAGATCTCATCACGCCATATAATTGCAGCGTCAAAGATTTCGTCACGCCACATGATTGTAGTGTCCAAGTTCTCAGATCTTCAGACGATTGCAGTATCAAAGATCTCATCACACCAGACGATTTCAGCGCCAAAGAGCTCGTCACTCCAGATGATTGCAGCGTCAAAGATTTCGTCACGCCACATGACTGCAGCGTCAAAGATCTCATCACGCCACATGATTCCAGCGTCAAAGATTTCATCACGCCACATGATTGTAGTGTCCAAGATCTCAGCTCTTCAGACGATTGCAGTATCAAAGATCTCATCACACCAGACGATTTCATCACCAAAGAGCTCATTACACCATATAATTGTAGCCTCACTGTAAAATATCTTCTCTCACCATATGACTGTACCCTCAAAGCTCTCCTCACCGCTGGGGAACGTAGCGTCAAAGATCTCATCATGCGTCACGATTATAGCGTCAAAGATCTCAGTACTTTAGACGATTACAGGGTCGAAGATCTCAGCCCGCCAGATGTCTGTAGCATCAAAGCTTTCCTCACGGCTGAAGAATGTAGCGTCAAAGATCTCATCACGCCACATGATTGTAGCGCCAAAGATCTCATCACGCCAGATGATTTCAGCGTCAAAGATCTCATCACGCCACATGATTTCAGCGTCAACGATCTCATCACGCCACATGATTGCAGCGTCAAAGATTTCGTCACGCCACATGACTGCAGCGTCAAAGATCTCATCACGCCATATGATTGCAGCGTCAAAGATTTCGTCACGCCACATGATTGTAGTGTCCAAGATCTCAGCTCTACAGACGATTGCAGTATCAAAGATCTCATCACACCAGACGATTTCAGCGCCAAAGAGCTTGTCACTCCGGATAATTGCAGCGTCAAAGATCTCATCACGCCACATGATTGCAAGGTCAAAGCTTTCATCACGCCACATGATTGCAGTAACAAAGATCTCATCACACCATACGATTTCAGCGCCAAAGAGCTCATTACATCGTATAATTGTAGCCTCACTGTAAAAGATCTTTTCTCACCATATGACTGTAGCCTCAAATCTCTCCTCACGGCTGGGGAACGTAGCGTCAAAGATCTCATCACGCGTCACGATTATAGCATCAAAGATCTCATCACGCCAGATGATTTCAGCGTCAAAGATCTCATCACGCCACATGATTGCAGCGTCAAAAATTTCGTCACGCCACATGACTGCAGCGTCAAAGATCTCAACCCGCCATATGTCTGTAGCATCAAAGATTTCCTCACGGCTGAAGAATGTAGCATCAAAGATCTCATCGCGCCACATGATTGTAGCGCCAAAGATCTCATCACGCCAGATGATTTCAGCGTCAAAGATCTCATCACGCCACATGATTGCAGCGTCAAAAATTTCGTCACGCCACATGACTGCAGCGTCAAAGATCTCATCACGCCATATGATTGCAGCGTCAAAGATTTCGTCACGCCACATGATTGTAGTGTCCAAGGTCTCAGATCTTCAGACGATTGCAGTATCAAAGATCTCATCACACCAGACGATTTCAGCGCCAAAGAGCTCGTCACTCCGGATGATTCCAGCGTCAAAGATCTCATCACGCCACATAATTGCAAGGTCAAAGCTTTCATCACGCCACATGATTGCAGTATCGAAGATCTCATCACACCAGACGATTTCAGCGCCAAAGAGCTCATTACATCGTATAATTGTAGCCTCACTGTAAAAGATCTTCTCTCACCATATGACTGTAGCCTCAAAGCTCTCCTCACGGCTGGGGAACGTAGCGTCAAAGATCTCATCACGCGTCACGATTATAGCGTCAAAGATCTCAGTACTTTAGACGATTACAGCGTTGAAGATCTTAACCCGCCATATGTCTGTAGCATCAAAGCTTTCCTCACGGCTGAAGAATGTAGCATCAAAGATCTCATCGCGCCAAATGATTGTAGCGCCAAAGATCTCATCACGCCAGATGATTTCAGCGTCAAAGATCTCATCACGCCACATGATTGCAGCGTCAACGATCTCATCACGCCACATGATTGCAGCGTCAAAGATTTCGTCACGCCACATGACTGCAGCGTCAAAGATCTCATCACGCCATATGATTGCAGCGTCAAAGATTTCGTCACGCCACATGACTGCAGCGTCAAAGATCTCATCACGCCACATGATTCCAGCGTCAAAGATTTCATCACGCTACATGATTGTAGTGTCCAAGATCTCAGCTCCAGTAAACCAGTAGGAGGGAAGGGCGGCGTGATCTTTGAAGATATCTCAAGGCCCTTTTGCAATGACGAACGATGTGGAAAGGTTGGTATATTTTTTGACTTTCAAAAGCGTCCAATAGAGAAAGACAATAACACAAATAATGGAGTATAATGAAAAGTAATTTATCTAATGAACTTGAACATTCAACTCTGGTTAAAGCTTTAATCCATTTTGTGATTTCCTAAATGCACTTTATTTCCTATTGGTTCAAGCTGTTCTTCGATTAAGTGCTACATCCAGGGGCGTGACTCATATGAAGTGACTCATATATGTGTGTGTAGAAAGATATGTACTAGTGGGTCAATCATCCACCCAAGTATGAAGACCTGTCTACGCTAATGGCCACAACTTTTTTTTTTCCAGGAGGAAGAGCATGGAAGATTTTCATCATTGTGCCATCAACCGTCCTTGGAATCAAAGACAAGTTTGATTCCTGAGCAGCCCCCTATCTCCAAACTACTTCTCTTAAAGTCTGGAGATGTTGAGCTCAACCCGGGTCCTCTTGAAGGGTAAGTCAAGAATATACGTGCATGTGAACCGTAATTTATCCCATGCTTATAAGTAATAGTTGCTAGTACGTGGAAGGGTGGATTGCCCCTTCGTCCATCATTCTTTTTAGCTATATTGTTTTAATTAATGAATGATTTATTCAGAAGGAAACAAAACCGGTGATAAGATCGATTTGCTGAGAGAAACAGCTTTTCTAGTTGATTTGAGTGACATGATTACAGAGCAGGAACGTTTAATTTCATTCAAATTATTATGTAACAATACGATGAATATCATCTACGCATGCTTACTTTTATCATTATTATTTTACATTGTGGTTTCCTATTATTTTTGTTATTTTTATAATTACCAAATACCAGGCCTGCATGGAATTTGGAGTTAGAGAGAGAGTTGATGTCACTAGTCGATGAAATATCTCCAGAGTACTATTCAGTCCTGTGTAATAGTTTAGGGTTTGGTCGAGCACAAAGTCAATCTGTTCTATCCAAGAACCTGTTAGACGTACCTAAATCATTGTTTGAGATCATCTGCAGCTGGGGAATGAAGCAGAGAGATGGCACCAATTACAAGGAAGTCCTAGCTGACAAACTCAGGAGTGTTCATTTAGATGCATTGGGAAGGAAACTGTTAGAAGGTAGGTACATGTAGGGGAAGGAGTCGTATACGCTCGGTGTCATCGTTAAAAACAACTTTTAACCAATAAAACAAAACATGATAACTAATGTGAATTATGTCACACGCCATGCTTATTATCTGCTCCATCCTATACAGATGCTTATGAAAACCTCAGAACAAAGCACAGTAAAGGTAATTCCTTGCAAATTTTATAACAAGAATAAACGCTGTACTTTCATATAGGACACTAAATGAGGAGATCGTGAGGAAAACACTTGATGGAACAAACCGAACACTTTAGATCTTTACATTATTATCATTTTCTGTAAAACCCTTCATTTTATAATTTTTATAATCATCATCATCACGCGTACACAAGAAATTCAATTCGCGAAGGTGGTCGTTTTAGAAAAAGATGGTCGATAATCATTATGCTGACTGCTCCGTCCCTTATCCCTTTTCTGTTTGCCTTTTTGTGTTCTCTTTAAGCACGTTAAGTGTCGCCCTCTTTGCCAAGTGCAACCACATCTTACCTCAAGATATGACCTTTTTCGATGGTTCATGCCCTATTGAGTCATTATTTCTTTTCTTCTTCTCATTTTTTACAGGTCAATATCTTCCACAAGAAAACTCACCTCCCGGTAAGTACACAAACGAAAACGCTGAGATTCTGAGCATCTATAACTGGCTCGGAAACAAATAGAACCTAATTTTCATGATTTAGTGGTACAATGCCTCCCTTCTGCTTCATTATCGAGTTAGAATGAGAAAGCTGTCCTGGGTATTTATGATTTTACAGTGGTACATTGAGTAAAAAAAAATCTAGGTAATTCTGTCGATAAAATGTCACGTTACGTATTTACGTTTCTCATTGGAATGTGTTATTTACTCAAATCCACAAATTTTCATCTCAATAGGCACATCAAAACATGATCAACCAACTGGTCATTAGGGAGTATATACCATAATTTAAGTAAACTCCAAAGCATATTTTGTTTTAGGATGTTTCAGCAAGTTGAACACGAATTTGTAATATTTCTAACAAATGTATGAGCTGACTTGTAACGGATACAATGAAAATGACTAAATGCTCTCTTTCTCCTCCCTGATACTCATACTCTCTCTCTTTTCCATTTCTTGATAAATAGACGGTGGAAATAAGAGGAATAAAATGAAAAAAAAAGTTTCAAACGGGTAAAGGGCACAATAAGTACACAATTCTCCTAAGAAACATGCAGACAATGTCAATTTCTAATTCTGTTTCGTCCATTGGGTGTTTCGAATGTACTTGAAGGTATATCCCATGTGTAGACACGCTGATGGAACGCAATCATGTGGATGAAATTGTAGGAGTTATCATTTATTATCAGTAATGTGCTCTTTTGTTCTTTACTCTATGAAGCTTCAGCTGCGAATGGAGGAAAACATAATACATCTCTGCTCACAAAAGAACAGGTTAATCGATGTGCTCAGGATTTCAAGACATTCTACCGCACCTACATGTGCAAGATCAAGACCGACCCACTTGACTTCCGTTCTACATTTGAATTCGAGAAAATCTACACGAATTTAGTGTTGCTCAGAAATGAAGCTGATGGTAAACAATCCAGAACACCATTAGAGTACAAAAATCTTCTGAGAACGAAAGTTAACAATGAATTGTCAAAACGTCTCATGGTAGAAGGCGAAGGAGGTGCAGGTAAAACTACTTTCTGTTCCAAGATAGCTTGGGACTGGTGCAGTGACTGTCAAGAATTCCAACAGTTTGAATGGGTTCTGCTTATCCCTATGCGTGACATTCAAGATGGCCACACAATTGGTGAAATTGTAAAGGGATACCTTTCTGACGGCAATACAGCTCAACCGGAGGAGATCGACAAGT
This sequence comes from Echinometra lucunter, assembly GCA_029962745.1. Classification (NCBI taxonomy): domain Eukaryota; kingdom Metazoa; phylum Echinodermata; class Echinoidea; order Camarodonta; family Echinometridae; genus Echinometra; species Echinometra lucunter. The sequence goes on along the minus strand of JAPZVO010000147.1, from coordinate 25,220 downwards.
ACATATTAGCTGAGCCTTCTAAGGTATTTATCGTATTTGATGGCTTAGATGAGTACAGTGGAGATATCATCAGACATGGATCTGACATCGCTAAAATTCTAAGATCAGAGAAATTCAAAGAATGCACTGTGCTTGTTACAACGAGGCCATGGAAAGCAAACCAGATTAAATCACACCAAGGACTCTGTAAGCCATATACCTTTATCGGAGTGGAAGGATTTAGTTCAAAAAATATCTCTTCCTACATTATGAAGTACTTTGCAGGTGATGAGAATGTTGGAGCAGAATTAATCAAATTTATTGAAGATAACGACATGATAAAAGAAAATATGGCCCCTTTCCCTATTTATGTGGCAATGCTCTGCATCTTGTGGCGAGATTCCACAAGCGAGAGACGAGAAATAATTCGCAAGCTCAAAACATTTTCTCAGTTGTTTAAGCAAATGATCATGTTTCTGAAAGACCATTCTGTATCGAAAAGCCACAAGAATCTCGAAGAAAAGATACTGAACTCTGAAATCAAAAAACTAGATAACTTTCTCCTTGAAATCAGTGCAATTGCTTTCACTGGACTCATGGAACAGCAGTTATCATTTAATGAAGATTCTTTCAGCTCATGTCATGAGGCAATGGACGCATGTTGTAAAATTGGAGTTCTGAGTAGAGAAGACAGAGTCTCCTCAAGATGGGAAAGATCTAGAACAGAAACACAACCTTTGACATCCTGTGTATTCTTTCCTCACAAACTTTTCCAAGAATATGTTTCAGCTCTCTATCTGGCTTCCCTCTATCATCGTAACCGCGGAGAGTACGAGAATGTTATGAAAAACATATTGAAAGACGATCCAAGGAGTTTTGAATACCTTTTGTATTTTACTGCATCTCAAGCGAATGATGTGGGACTCGATATTATTTCTCAACTTATGGCCAAGCTGTCAAATGCTGGTTATGGTAAACATCTTCTCGTAGATGTTTCCTTTGAAGCACATGATGCTACATTAGGAAAAACGGTTGGACAAAAAATATTTACAGAAGGAAAGACTCTATCCATAGGAAGATACATGTCTGCACATACGCTTTCTGGGTATCTATTCATAATGGAAAAATGCACTATGGTATGTACCTATCGTAATTTGAACTTTTCCCTGCGCATGAACAGACAATAATTATATAATTAAAAATTAAAATCAAAAAGAAAAATACATGGCATTTGGAGAAATGCTAAGCCTATAAATGCAAACTTGCGCCTTTTGAAATCACTATGATCAAATAACTCTGTAAGTTTAAATGGTCTCTCGTCTTTGACAGTTCACATCTTTTTTTCCACAAATTTATGTTTTTTGTCATTTCTTTGTTTGTCAGGACACTTTGGAAATAAGAGACAGATCATGTGGCCCAACAGTATCCCGTGACCTAGCGGACATTCTCTCTTCACCGAGCTCATTAACAACCTTAACTCTTTCGAGGACATTCTTCCATGACGATTTCTATCTTCTGCTTAAGCATGTTTCTACTGTAAAGGTAATGTTGTACGTTCAAAATCTAGGAGTTCAATTCTGCACCTATTTCCAGACCTCCATATTGGAATAGAGAGTCGAAAAAAATGACATTCGAAGGGAACACGAGTCGTAATTTTATAAAGGCGGTTGGTTCTTACAGTGGACATGGTGGAAGAAAGATAGATGTTAGATGAAAAGTCAGATAAGGAAATGCTGCTTTCCGTTCTTATAAACACATAGAAGTCTCATTTCTTATTTGAAATTTCTAATTGAAAACAGTAATTTTATCTCTGTTTAAAACTACGTGTGCGTAAAATTTGGAGCCTCTTTTTGTTTTGCACAGGTTAAATTTTCATCATGCTAATGATTAGTATGTTCAAATATATTTAACATTTCATTTTGGGGGAATATAATGGTGTTAAAATTCTATTTGTTTATAGCCAGTTAGGACTGATACATAAGCCGAACTCCTGCAAGTTTTGGGTTTGAAATATTGGCGTCAAAAGTTGTTCGTTAAAAGTGTCGGACATTCATTTCAATATCTTTATGTATATTAATTTTTTTCACTAAAAGAAAGAAAATCCCAAAATTGCATCCACATTTACATTCATTTATTCATCTATCTGCTGATTATTAATTTTGCAACTAAAGTATATAGGGCCCAAATAATTACCTACAATATTCTTTGGGCATTTCCACGATGTCATGCAAAAATCACTGTAATATATACCCTCGGAAAATTAATGACTAGGCACTTTGTCTGTTTCAACAGGGGCAAGAAATGTTACATCGTTCTGAAAATATAGATCGAGGTGCTAACAGAACATTAACACCAGAATTGATGGATGCGCTTTGCCATCGAACATGTGTCCGTGAGCTGTGTGTTAATGTCTTCCATAGAAGTAGCAGCGAGGAATTAATTATAGACAGAGAGGTGGACTCGAAGGTTAGTACTTGTGTCGGAGTAATCAAGTCAGGGCTCTCACAGTCTGTATGGGGTGATGGGAGTAAGATTGTCCTGATAATGAGTAAATATGCAGCACTCAAAACTTTCTCAGAAGTTAAGGATTCCAGAAATCTGCCTGTTTGGGTATTGCCAACAAGAATTTGAGTGGGCATATTTCTATTATATACTGTAAGTTATACTGCAATTCTTTTTTTTTTCAATTCTGTTATGTCTCTTGCTTTCGCGATTAGCGGATTTCAGTTTGGAAGGAGACATCCGAATCATTTAATGACCATCTATATATTGTAAATATTATTTGTTTACTTTGGAAAGACATACCAACATGGCTGTTAGGCCTGTTCTGTCATTATTAATGGTATAGTAATAGTGGTAGTATAGTAGTATCGTCATCATCATCATTTATATTATTGTTATTGTCATTGTTATCATCATTATCATTACTTTAAGGGTTTTATTTACTTTCTAAATTTTCTTCTTAATATGTTAATTGCAATTTACATGTTCCCTTTTTCACTTTTGTTGCATTTTTCATTGAGATAGTATCTCTCGTATTTTTATCTTCATGTAATCATTTTGCCATTTTGAATCCTATATTTGGATAGAGAGCATTAATTATGAAAATTTATACGAAAACGATACGTCTGTCTTAGCGGAAAGAAGATGAGGGCATGGGGCCGATGCCAGAGGGGGTGGGGGAGATGGGGGATGTATCCCCCAATATTTTAGGTGGGGGATGGCCTGTATTATCATCCCCCAATAATTCTCCTTCGAAAAATGACATGGCCCCCTTTTAATCCCCTACAAAGGTAAAAGAATGAAAAGGGGAAAAGATTAAAGAAAGGAAGAAGAAGAAGAAAAGAAAAAAAAACAAGAAAAGAAAAAAAAAAACAGCAGCATTCTAAACACATTATATAAATTATATATATATATATATATATATATATTTAGAACTGTTTAGAATCAGTCCTTAAACATGTTAAAGTATGTTATGCTGATCCAACATTTTCCAGCAGGGGAAACGAAAGATATTCACCATGAATTGACATGAAGCCATCAAAAAAATAATATATTCTCCCCACAATATACAAAAATGACCTCTATTATCTTTATTTTAATCTATGGCTATTCCCTGATTATCACTTTAACACAAAACATTATTGGGAGGGCTTGAACTGTATAAAACATCCCAATATGTGATATAATTATCTGGAAAGTTCTGATGTTATATCAAAATATTTCTGTCATCCTTTTACCCCGTTTGTTGCTTATGCACTGCGTCTTCTCTGCATTTCTACTTTCGCAGATTCATAAGATTTATGTTGGAGGCCTAAAATTACATGACAACCATTCAGCATCCTGCCTTCTTGGGACGTTTATCTCCTTCCTGCCTTGCCTTACAGACCTGGAGATTGAGCGGTGTTCCTTTCATGATGAGTTCTACAAAGTGATTGCTGATCGTGCTTCTTTCTCTAAGGTAAAAACAGCAAAGAAAGTGTTATCCATGTAGTATTCGAAACTCGTATAAATAATTATAGTAGAACTACATTATAGGGATTTCGAATCCGTCTTTAAAACATGTTGAAGATAATTAATGATCCAGCATTTTTCTGGCAGGGGGAACAATCATTCCTTTACGTGCATAATAAAGCTAGCAAGAAAGGAACATGAATTACAGACACAAAACAAACACATACGCACACTTAACAGCAAACAAAAAAAAAGCAAACAACTAAAACAAAACACAAAATTCAAAACAAAAGGCAGGGAGATTTGATATTTGGCGGAGCCTTCCATTCGAAGGTTGATGGGACTGCCCTGTACTATTGATATGGAGTATAGAATAATAAATCCATATGTAACGAAACCATGCAATGCCTATATATACATTTCTCTTAAAGAGAAGATAAGAGCAAATAGTTATTTATAACTATTATTATAATATTAATAAATTATTATCATTCTCAACATCTTTATATTATTCTGCATTTATAAAGCGTTTAATCTCTGAGATGTGTCTATAACGCGCTTTACCAGAAATGTTATTACCACGGTCGTGATGATGAATAAAGTAAAGATAATCAGCAACAGAAATTTCGTTAAAGAAATCTCCTTGATGCACATTGATAAGCTTGTTTTTCGACATCAAAAGTATTTTGGCTCATATGAAAATATAGTTTATAATTAGCATTATATTTTACAGCTAATTGCCATAATAATTACGCTCCCACAACAGCTCATATGGAACAATAGCTTATAAGTATTATATTTTTACAGCTATTTGCCATAATATGTTCCCAACAGCTCATATGAAAATATATTTTGTAATTTGTACTATATTTTACAGCCAGCTCTCCATGCGATAAACAGTGATCCGTCATGGTAGATCTCTCTCCTCTTCTTCTACCTTTCACTTCCCTGCCCTGAATTTTGTCAACCTTTCCATCCTCCCTATCCAACCCTTCCTCTTTACTCTCTCTCTCTCTCCCCTCTCTCTCCCTCTCTCTCCCTCTCTCCCCTTCCCCCTCTCTCTCTCAGACTCTCTCTCGCTGATTACTTTCCATTCCAAACGCCAACTCAATCCTCAGTCATCGATACCCAACATCATTTTTTTTTCTTTTACTTGATAATATTTATCCTATTATAATGGTCAAACACCTCCAGTTTACTATGATTTAACCCATCTATTTCAAGGTCTAATATTCATTCAATTCAATTCGTACACCTACTGGCCCTGCCTGATCTTAAAATCATTTTCCTGGGCCTTATGAATATTTGTTATAACTGTATTTAGTTTTCACAAATGAGAAATATTATTTTGTGCCACATATCTCTCATGTCTATTGTAAGTTATGTATTTTGTAATGATGTGATGTCAATTTATCCAAATAAAATTACTACAAAATGAAGTATTCAACTGCTTATAATCGAGCATGACATGTTGGTGAGATAACATGTCAGAGCATATGCACTGCAAAGGATATTCCTCATTGTTGACATGAAACCATTACAAAAAAAATTAAGCTTTTACAGTGTGCACCAGTATTAAAGCGTACTGATGCCAACATGAAGAAATATATTTTGACAAAGCTGAGTTTTTTTTTACACCTTTCACAAGTATAACTGATAGATATACATGATGCTGTTTAATGTTTAAGGCAGAAAACATGGTCCATAATTAGTCCTTTGCATGATTGATTGCATATTCATTAAATGGATATATTGTTCATACTATAATGACAATCACGTTTCTGTCACAACAGATTCAAAAGATGGTCATGGTCCGTAGTCGTTTCAACTCCTTTTTGCGGGAGAGCGAATCGGCTTCCAAGCAGCTAGCCAAGTTTGTCTGCTCTCTTCCATGCCTTGAACACTTAAAGATAGCGGGATATCATCTTCATGATGATTTCTTTACTAAACTTAGTACCTCACCTGCATCCTCACAGGTAACATGCACTCTTAGAACAAACTAGTTAAAAATACACAAAATATTTAGCTGGATGCAACTATTACTCTCGTCATTTTGGACTTAAGTCGTATTTTGACCATTCATTTCTGAGTAGCAGGCAGTTTTATGACTGGACATGATAAGTTGCACCCAGCTGACTCTTAATCTTGTCATTTTAACTAGTTTGGTTTAGAGTGTAAATTAATGACAAAAAGTAGGGGAAATGGTGAAAGCGTTCACGTACATTTGCACAGTATATGAGATTCTCTAGCTCTGTGTAGAAACTTGAAACTCCTAAACTCTCTGACAATACTAGATGAATGAATATCGGTCCCAAAGTATTGGCTATTGGAGAAGAGACTAATATCCCTCTCATTACACTTGCGTAGGCCATGTGTGTTATTTTCTCTTCGATAAAATTGTGTTGCTTTTGTTTGTAAGGATAATGAGAAACTGGGCCTAGCATGATGACTGTGCTAGCAACATGTACATTTGCTAAGATGGAGCAAGTTGGATTCATATTCATATTCATATTCATATTCAGTTAATTACAGTGAAGTCTATGAGATTTTCAAAGCTAAATAATAAAGTGGTGTCTTTTTTTCCAGAGACTCGTTATGACATCTTACAGATCTGTGTTATGAAAGAGGGCAATTAAACTGAAAATAAAATAAATGTCTGTCCTGCATCCTGACAGACACTGTTGAGAGTAAGGGAGAAAAAATGTCTTGATGATGGCTTTTAAAGCAGTTTAAAATATATTCACGCTGCTTTGGAAATCACCTCAACGCCTGTACTATTACCTTTTGGGCTGCTATATGTGATGTAGGCTCTTCACCATAGAGAGATATCCGGAGAACAACTCTATTCCCTTCACACCTTACGCTGTATTCCCATTATTTGAATATGTATCCAAACGGAATTAGTAGCCCCCCCCCCCCCTCTCCCACAATGGTAGCTGACCCAATCAAAACACACTGTCATTCTTATCACGGGGAGTACCACGGTATATTAGTGAAGGCTCTTGTCTCCCATAAGAGGTATGTCCTCAGTTCGATTCTTGCTCGATGCTGATTTGGGCAAGTTGTTTGCCTCCATAATGTCCCTCTCGACCAAGGTGCATTCAGTGAGCACCTGGCAGTGCTGGAGGCATAATTATTACAGGACCCACATGAAGAGCGGCAATTATATATACCTTGGAGAAATAAAATGCAATAATTGTTTTCTTATTTGTAACGCCTCATCAGTCCTACTTTGGTGTAATGTTTTGGGGTTGTTGTTTTTTGTGTAAGAAATATGTAGATATACGAGTATATGCTGCTTTTCACGTTTTAGAGAGAAAACGTGGTCTATAATTAGTCCTTTGCATGACTGACTGCACATTCATCAACCGGAGATATTGTGCATACTATGCATACTGGTGACAATGTTTCTATTCCAACAGATCCAAACGATAAACATGTGGAGTTATGATGGCCAGACCCGACAAGTGAGCGAATCGGCTTCCAAGCAGCTATCCAAGTTTCTCTGCTCTCTACCATGCCTTGTGGACTTTCAAATCGGGAGATATTATCTTCATGATGATTTCTTCACTGAACTTAGTACCTCACCTGCATCCTCACAGGTAACGTACACTATTAGAACAAACTAGTTGAAGAAACTACATTAAAAAGTCAGCTGGATGCAAGTATTACTCTCGTAAGTTTGGGCTATTTTCTAGTCGTATAATGACTAGAACGCAGTCATATTCTGAACAGGATAGCAAGGTTTGTGAGTAGACGTAACGAATTTAATTTCAACTAGTTTGTTTTAGTTTATAGAGTTTAGAGTTTGGTTTAGAGTGTGAATTAATGCCAATAAGTAGGGGAAAGAGTGAAAGCATTCACGTACATTTGCACGGTATATGAGATTCTCTAGCTCTGTGTAGAAAATTGAAACTCCTAAACTCTCTGACAAAACTAGATGAATGAATATCGGTCCCATAGTATTGGCTATTGAGGAAGAGACTAATATCCCTCTTATTACACTTGCGTAGGCCATGTGTGTTATTTTCTCTTCGATAAAATTGTCTTGCTTTTTGTTTGTAAGGATAATGAGAGCTAGGCCTAGCATGACTGTGCTAGCAACATGTACATTTGCTAAGATGGAGCAAGTGGTATTCATATTCATATTCATATTCATATTCATATTCATATTCATATTCATATTCATATTCATATTCATATTCATATTCATATTCACATTCATATTCATATTCAGTTAATTACAGTGAAGTCTATGAGATATTCAAAGCCAAATGATAAAATGGTGTCTTTCTTCCAGAGACTCGTTATGACATCTTACAGATCTGTGTTATGAAATGGGGCAGTTAAACTGAAAATAAAATAAGTGTCTGTCCTGCATCCTGACAGACACTGTTGAGAATAAGGGAGAAAAATGTCTTGATGATGGCTTTTAAAGCAGTTTAAAATATATTCACGCTGCTTTGGACATCATCTCAACTCCTGTACTATTACCTTGTGGGCTGCTATATATGATGTAGGCTCTTCACCATAGAGACAAATCCGGAGAACAACTCAATTCCCTTCACACCTTACGCTATATTCCCATTATTTGAATCTGTATTTAAACGGAATTAGTAGCCCACCCCCTCCCCTCTCCCAGAATGGTAGCTGACCCAATCAAAACACACTGTCATTCTTATCACGGGGAGTACCACGCTATATTGGTGAAGGTTCTTGCCTCCCATAGAAGAGGTATGTCCTCAGTTCGATCCTTGCTCGGTCCTGATTTGGGCAAGTTGTTTGCATGCATAATGCCCCGGCCCTCTCGACCAGGGTTCATTCAGTGGGTACCTGGCAATGCTGGAGTCATAATAATTGCAGGGCCCACAGTAAAAGCAACACTAATATAATTCTCTGGAGAATTGAAGCACAATATTTTTCTGATTTTATTCACTTCTTTCAGTCTCTCTGTTTGGTGTAATAGTTTGGGGTTGCTTTTTGTCTAAGAAATATGTATGTATATGTATATGTATGTATATATATATATGCTGTTTAATGTTTAAGGGAAAAAAACATGGTTTATAATTAGTCCTTTGCATGACTGACTGCACATTCATCAACCGGAGATATTGTGCATACGATTCATACTGGTGACAATGTTTCTATCCCAACAGATCCAAACAATGTGCATGATAAATAATGCTGACCCGACCCGACAAGTGAACGAATCGGCTTCCAAGCAGCTATCCAAGTTTCTCTGCTCTCTACCATGCCTTGTGGACTTAGAAATCAGGGGATATTATCTTCATGATGATTTCTTCACTGAACTTAGTAGCTCACCTGCATCCTCACAGGTAACATACACTATTAGAACAAACTAGTTAAAAACTACATTAAAAGTCAGCTGGATGCAATTATTACTCTCGTAAGTTTGGGCTATCTTCTAGTCGTATAATGACTAGAACGCAGTCATATTCTGAATAGAATAGTAAGGTTTGTAAGTAGATAATGAATTTCAACCGGCTGTACCTTAATCTAGTAATTGCAACTAGTTTGTTTTAGAGTGTAAACTAATGCTGCAAAGGAGGGGGAGCTCTCATTACACTTGTGTAGGCCATGTGTGCTATTTTCACTTCAAAAAATTGTGTTGGTTTTTGTTTGTAAGGATAATGAAAAACTAGGCCTAGCATGACTGTGCTAGCAACATGTACATTTTCTAAAGATGGAGCAAGTGAGATTCATATTCAGTTAATAGAGTTGGGTGTCTTGAGACATAATCTTGGTCTCGACACATGTCTCGAGACAGTGATTGTGTGTATCGTGAATCGTCTCGGTCTCAGACGCTAATGTCTTGGTCTCGGTCTCTGTCTCAAAGGGAAATGTCTCGTTTCTCGGAGGCCGAGACATCTGCGAGACACTGAAAAAGAACTCAGTTTTGACGAGTTAATCTCACTGGTTTACTTCATTCTGTGGAATAAAATCATATTGTTTTTATTCTGAAAGTAAAAAGAACCCGAAAGAAGGTAGAGATTCAGAGTTGGATACCTTGAATATACAGTTTGTAGATTTTTAATTTTTATTTAACAATCAGAGAAAACATACCCAAATACATAAGCAGAAAAAAAGTAGAAGTAAACAAAATTCAGAAATGGCAAAGGCCCCACATATGTAAGCCCCCCCCCCCCCTCCGCATTATACTCAAGCATTTACAGTGTTGGGTGTCTTGAGACATGTTTCGGGACAGTGATTGTGTGTCTCGTGTTTGGTCTCAGACTTGGACGCTAATGTCTTGGTCTCGGTCTAGACTTGGTCTCGGCCGTTCTGGACACAAGTGTCTCTGTCTCGGGGATCATTGTCTCGGTTTCTGTCTCGTCTGAGACTTTCACGGACACAACAATGTCAGTTAGTGAAGTCTGTGAGATATTCAAAGCTAAATGATGAAATGGTGTCTTTTTTCCAGAGATTCATATTGACATCGAACAGATGTGTGTTATAAAAGAAGTCAGTTATACTGAAAATAAAAAATAAGTGTCTGTCCTGCATCCTGACAAACATTGTTGAGAGTGAGGGAGAAGAAAGTCTTGATGATGGCTTTCAAAGCAGTTTAAAATATATTTACGCTGCTTTGGAAATCACCTCAACTACTCTAATACCTTGTGGGCGGCTATGGTGTAGGCTCTTCACCATAGAGACAAATCCGGAGAACAGCTCTATACCCTTCACACCTTACGCTTTATTCTCATTATTTTAATCTGTATCACAAAATTTAGTAGGCTCCCCTTCCCAGAATGGTAGCTGGCCCAAACAAGACACACTGTTGATCATTCTGTTAAGTCGGAGTACAACAGTATGCTAGTGAAGGCTCTTGCCTCCCGAGGGGTACATCCTCAGTTGGATCCTTGCTCGATGCTGATTTGGGCAAGTTGTTTGCCTGCATAATGTCCCTCTCGACCAAGGTGCATTCAGTGGGTATACCTGGTAATGCTGGAGTCATAATAATTACAGGGCCCACGCGAAGAGCAGCAGTAATATATACCACTGTATGAGAAATAAAATGCAATTGTTTTCTTATTTCATACCCCTCATCAGTTTCTCTTTTTTGCCTATGTTCTTTTGGGGGTCTTTTTTTTTGCTTATGAAACTGATATGTAGATGCACATGTTCCTGTTTAACATTGAATTTAGTTCCTCACCACAGCTTTTCCATGTGTCTGCTTTACCCGAAAAAAAAAGGATCTTCTGCATTTTCACATGTATTTTACCCTAAAATTTTGCTTTAAAAGTGGGGCCTCGGCCGATTGGGCCCCCTGAATCCGCCCTTCAGATACTAGGTCGGGGTGGGCACAATCGTATTCAAGGGGAAATCGATTTAGTTTCCTGGGGGGGGGGGCACTCGCCGAGGAGGCAACTCCCTTACTGCCCCTGGCCTACTCACTTCCCCCTTATCTTTTTTTCTTCCTCTTTTTTTTTTTCTCTTTTCCCTTTCTCTCCTCTTTCTATCCCCCTGCTTCTCCTTCCTTTTTTTTGCCCGGGAGGGGGGGGGGGGGGTACTCAGATTATATTTGGACGGGAGTGTGCGGCTGAGAACTCCGAACCCATACCCACATCCAAGGGTCCTTTTGCTGTAAATAGGCACCCATGTTTAAGGAATTTTTTTGAAAAACGGACCCATGTCTAAGGATTTCAAACTTTAAATATTACATATTTTAGCTGTAAATTAATGTAATGGCCAACATTTTGCAGTTTCTTGATAAAATTCTTTATTACAGTATTAGTAATCTGAAGCATATCAGGGGCGGATCCAGCATTCTCCAATAGGGGGGGGGGGGTCTGAGAAGAAACGTATGGTTTAAGGCTGCGCTCAGTGGCGTAATAAATAAGATTATTTTGTGGTTCACCCCCCCCCCTGCGGTAGATGCGCCTATATCTTGAAATAGTTATCTTTAACTAAGGAACTACAAAACGCTTTTTCCTGAGCAAAAGGAAATGATGGATAATGCGAGCGCGAATCGCGAGCTGAAAATTTTTGAGATCCCAAATGAAGAAAATCGTCAGGGGTGTCGCTAAACTTTTTCAATAGGGGGGGGGGGGGGCAAAGGCCAGATTGAAGACAAACAATGCCACCCATTACCGTCCACCAACGTCTATAAATTCAACCGTTTAAAGCCCACGAGGCATGTTCAATTGTGTGCCTCTATCAAATGTTTCTTCTAAATTATATATTTGTTCACCTCACTTGCCGAATGTGTTTGCTTTCCGAAAAACATCCTGTATCTAAATATCATACGAGCGGCGCAGCGAGCGAGGAAAAATATACACTCTCTTTCGTAGAAGTGATAGTTCTTCATCAAACTACATGAAGGGCTTAAAGATATCTAAATTATATATTCGGTCAGCTCTTTCGCCTGATACGCATTCAAAGACCATCCTAAATCTTGATATTATACTAGCGAGCGCATCGAGCGAGGACAAAATATATACCTTTACCATGGCAGAAGTGATAATTCTTCATCCAAATACACAATGGAATTAACTATGAGATATCTAACTTATACATAGAAACATGTAACCTGGACTTTTTATGTTTGTTTCCCTTTGTTTGAAATCAATAAAGGTGATTATGAAAAAAAAAGAAAAAAAAAATGGTCACCTCGCTTACCAAAATCGTTTGCTTTTCCAAACCATCTTGTATTCAAATTTAAGCGAGCGCGGTAACTAGGATTTTTACGGGGATTCGACTTTGGAAATAGTGCCCTGTTTGAGGAACGGCCATCCAACGAGCACGAAGCGCGAGCGAAAATTTTGGTTTATAATAACCTGAAGGCAGAGCAAGTTTGCCTCTTATTTATTCTTGAACTCTAAAACTGATAACCTAATTAACCTCCCCCTAAATGCGAGCGCGGGGGGGGGGGGGGGGGTCACTTCCATTGAACAGTGGACAGCATCCGCGAGAAAATAAAAACGCGGAAAAAAGGTATTTTTTTCAGGGGTAGGTGCGGAACACGCGAAACCCGAATCGAGTGTCAAAAACGCCCCAAAATAAGAAAGCCCCCTAAATAACGATAATTTAAAACGCGAAAAGGGTATGTAATTAGCACCAACTGCGGGACCGACTATAACAATACCCGTGAACGGAAAATCCTATAACGCCTGCGTAAACCATAATGAGACAGTGAATGATCTCTTGATAGAAACGGCTCCAAACTCTCTATGGACCCCACTATCATTCTCAAGGTATGAAAATGGGAATATCCTCGTTTAGGGTATGAATATCCCAACAATTAGTGAAATCCCTGTTTATGGTGTGCAAATCTGGGACATCTGCACAAAATCAGTGTTTAAGGTGTCCTAGCGGCCTGCCCTTGAATCCTCGTTTAGGGTGCTTTTTTAGGACGATTCTCGCGGATACTGTCCACTCTTCAATGGAAGTGACACCCCCCCCCCCCCGGGGGGAGATTCTATAATCTCTTTGGCCGCATGTACTACGCACACGAAACTCTGATCCCAAGCACGGATACCACGTGGGATATATAGGGGATACCCCAGCAAGCATTATTCTTGCGCTATTGGGGGATTGGGACTAGTTGAGTTAACGTTTTACGTACCATAACATATGAACTATCTATGTACTACTGCAATGTAGGCTCCAGTATTTGGGAGCAAATCCCAGGAGAAAAGAGAGGAACGAAACAAACGATAAGAGATCGAGTAAGAGACCCACGACTAAGGATTTTCTTGTGAAAAATGGGACCCATGTCTAAGGATCTTTTTAATGAAAAAGGGACCCATTTCTAAGGATCTTTCTTGAAAAAGTCACCCTTCCCAGCGGCACATCCCCGTATATCCAATATACGTGAGGGATAGGCAAGATCCTTTCGCCCTCAGGCCTCCTTCTTCCCCCCCTTTTTTTTTTCTTGCTCTTTATTAATTTTCCCTTTCTCTCCTCTTTCCCTTTCCCTTATTTTCTTTCTCTCTCCCCCTTTTTTGGCGACGGAGGGGGGGGGGGGGGAGGCCAGCTCGGCCCCCCCCCCCTGGATCCGCCTCTGTCCTCACAGGCTATATACACTCTGGAACAAACTAGTTTGAAAAAAATGATACACGAACAATCAGCTGGATTCAACTATTACTGTCGTCATTTTTTACTAATTCATAAGTCGTATTTTGACTAGAACATTCATTTCCGAGTAGAATAGTCCGTTAGACGTAACAAGTTGCACCCAGCTTTGGTTTGGAGTGTAAATGAAAGTTAAAAACGAGGGGAAGGGGTGGGAGCGTTCACGTGAATTTGCAGGTATATAAGGTTCTCTAGCTCAAGGGAGAAATTTGAAAATCTTGAACTTTCTGACAAGAAAGATGAAAGAATTTCAATCCCGAAGTATATTGAGGTGAGACACACCCCTCCCATCGCCCTTGCGTATTTGTGTTATTTTCACTTCATTAAATTTGTGCTGGCTTTTGCTTGTAAATAAAAAGAAACCAGGCCTAGCATGACTATGCAAGCAACACGTACATTTCCTAAAGATGGAGCAAATGAGATTCATATTCAGTCAATTACATTGAAATCTGAGAGATATTCAAAGAGAAACTATAAAATGGGGTTTCTGCCAGTATGATAAAACTCATTTTGACAGACAGATCTGTGATATACTAGTAACGAAGGCATGCACAGTTGAACATAAAATAGGTCTCTGTCCTTCATCCTGACAAATTGTGTTGAGGACGAGCGAGAAGAAAGTCTTGATGATGGGTTTTAAGCAGGTTAAAATATATTCACGTTGCTTTGGAAATCACCCACTATACTATTATCTTGTGCAGAATTATGTGTAGGCCCTTCACACCTTACGCGATATTCTCATTATTTTAATCTGTATCACGAATGGGATCCCTCTCCCAGAATGGCTGCTGTCATTCTAATCATGTTGGAGCACCACTGTATATTGATTAAGGTTCTTGCCTCTCAAAGCAGAGGTGCTGGGTTTGATCCTCGACTGGTGCTGACATTTTTGGACAAGGTGTTTGGTCTACATGCCCCTCTCGACTAAGGTGCATTCTGGCAATGCTGGGGTAATAGGTGTTTAAACATTCTTTGTTGGTATGCATATTGCACAGTGAAATTATAAGGTAGAAGTTCGAAGCTCTTAACTGATGAATGAAGATCGGACACACATTAGGGGAGAGAAAAAATAGTACTTCCTGTGAGTCCTGTCTATGCTTGCGTATGTGAGTAATTAATTTCATACTACTTATGTGGTGTTGATTTTTTAACGGAAAAAAGCTGGTATTATTGTGAGAAAATGGATGTAGATCCACATCTTGGACCCCTTTTAAAAACAGCTATTAGCTGATAACGGCCATCCAACCCATGCAAGGGGGAATGAATAATAATAATAAAAAAAAACACATGCTGATTTCTGTTTACTGAAAGATTTAGGAGGTAAACCTGGCTTATAATCATTTGTTTGCATCAGTATGGTGCTTTGATAATTTACACGAGATACTGTGCATACTGCATGACAATTGACAATCATTCACAACAGGTCCGATACATAACCTTGGGTTGTAGTGCAGTCGAGTCCGGCCTACAGGTGAGCGAATCAGCATCCAGGCAGCTGGCCAAGTTTCTCTGCTCTCTACCATGCCTTCAAGACTTATCGATAGAGGGATACCGTCTTCATGATGATTTCTTCACTGAACTTACTTTCTCATCTGCATCCTCACAGGTAACCGAAGTCAATGGTACGGAGAAAGGGAGAGAGAGAGAGAAGGGGGGGGGGGGGGGAGAGCCGGGAGGACAGCTGGCGATTCGTCAGCATCTTTTCTAGTGAGATAAAGATGATCTCGGTGTAGGAATTCTGACGTCATTACCTATCGGACAGAACAGGTGCCTGAACATCGGTCATATAAATACTGAAAATGAATTAAAGTAATATAAGAAACATCTCCTTCTCTCCCAATCTCTCCCTCTGTCTCTCTCTCTCTCTCTCTCTCTTTCTCTCTCTCTCTCTCTCTCTCTCTCTCTTCTCTTCTCTCTCTCTCTCTCTCTCTCTCTCACGTAAGAACTGTGCTTGCACATGCGTGTTGTTTTAGCTAGATAATGCAGTATTTATAAGCACAGTTGAATATATTTTTTGAAAAGAAAAATAATAAGAATGCTGAATAAGGTACAAAATTGTATAAATTTTTGAAATCCCCTACTTGCCCTATCATTGCCCATCTGGTTTCTTGATTTTATCGCCAAGTTTGTTGTCAGGATAAGCAGTAGAGAGGGCAAGAAGAGAAAGAGAGAGAGAGAGAGAAGCGGAGAATAATGACAACCTAAGGTGAAGATTGTTCTCTATGAAAATAAAGGAGAAAATGGCTAGCAGGTGAACGCACGGTATTTTCAGAGTTCCCGATATATCAACGCAAACTTGGTGAAATTAATCGTCAAACAATCGCATATTCTTGAATAATGGATAAAGGAACATGGGACTACAACCTTAGGACACAGCAGAAGGGAAAATCTCAACCTAATCCTGCAGATAAGAGTAAAAACAGTGAGGTAAATACCAGCGAAAGTGAGCAATCCGCCACGGGAGTCGCCATTACAAGTGACACGTCATTGCAAGAGGAACGCAGCGCTCAGCTTCAGGGTGTGGCTATGATACCGCAGGAACCTGCTTCATTCATGCTGGAGTCAAGGGGTTCGTTCACGCAACTAAACGGTAAGCTTGACAAAATTATGGATGAGACCCGGGGGGGGGGGCACTCAGTATATAATGCGTGGTGGGTATGTGCCGCGGAGAAGACCCCCATTTTTACACTCAAATTTCCGTTCCAAAGCATAGCATTTTCATCTTGTTGAGAAAAAGAACAAGGAAAGCCGTTCCAAAGCATGGCATTTTCTTCTAATCGAGAAAAAAAGACAGAAATCCGTTCCAAAGCTTCTTATATTTTTCGTTGCGCCGTTCCGGCCGCATTGATCCGCTACAATGAGCTGCATTTTGGGTGAAAAGCGGCCCGCAGAGCGCTGTCCGACAATCGCCTCTGCGCGAGCGCACCCGGCGGCCGTGCCGCCGGGCTAGCTGCATGCACGTATGCCCGTTCGCGAATTTTTTTTTCCGTACTCACACGCAGGCGAACCGTTCCAAAGACCCCCTTTTTCACAAACATTTGTAGTTCCGAAGCCCGTTCCGAAGACCCTCCTTTTCACAATAAGCCCGTTCCAAAGCCCCCGTTTTTTGTCTCGCCCGCGGCACATACCTACCACTTTGGGGGTCGAGTACCCCCCCCCCCCCCCGGATGAGATGGCCAATATGAAAACAGAACTGGCAATTACAAAGAAAAATGTATCAGATCTTGAAACAGGTCTAGCTAACACCTCCGATAAAGTCTTTATCATTGAAAAAATGGTCTGCCCCAACTGCTTCTTTAATCGACAAAAAATCGAAGAACTGGATGAAAAAATAACATTAAGTAAAATACATGACAGGAAACAAAACTTGCTCATTTATGGCGTTCAACAAAGAAAGGAGAAAGAAAACATCTCATCTGAGGTGGTTCATGACGTCTTTGTTCATTTCATGGGCGTCTCGAAGGATGAAACTTCTCGGATCCTCCCTGTTAATGCTCAATTATCGTCAGGTTCGTAAAAATGGCTGATCGAGATCGACTGTTGTATGGTTACGAGCGACGACCATGTCAGCAAGGTTCACCCTCATCGACCTCTACTCAGCCGCCCCCTCAGCATCCTGAATCCTCCCCCTTCAGTAAAGTCACCATCCGCACGGATTTGCCCCAGAAAATGAAGAGAGAAAGGGGGAGATTGGCTTCAATCGCGTACTCGCTACGCAACAAGGATCACCTAGCTACACGTATAAAAATCGTAGGATCGAAGGTAGTCTACAAGCGCGCAAAACCGCAAGGAATGCTGGAGTAACCCCTGAAAATTGGTCTTCATGGTTCGAGCCTGGAATCGGAAAGGAATAATAATGATGTCGGTCACGTTTACACATTTAACAATGAAAATCTTCTATCATTGCTGAATGTCTTCAATTGTGTGTCCTCAACATGAAAGTGCGATGCACCATCTGACCATTGTTTTTTTTTTTTTTCATTTTCCGATTAGCAGATCTATATCCATCACTATGTTCTCTATTGGAACTCACATGCTGATCACGATCAACATGATAATATGATATTACATGAAATCCAGAATTCATGCGATCTCTTTAACGTGTTCACGATTTAAAAGCGATATTTCAGGAAATTTGAGAGACGTATACAGGCGAAAGGTTTGTTTTTTCTACTCTATACGCTTCAGGCCAGGCAAGGGGTCTTGACAGGGGGTAAATTGTAATTCAAACCCTAACTAAACTCATTTGATGATACTCTTTAACCCTGTTAAAACCAAGAATATTTAGCAGGTTTTAGTAAAGGTATTGTTGTACGTTGTACTTTTATATTGTGAAAACTAAACGACTGAGATATGTTTATATATTATTTTTTTTAAATGCAAACTATTCATTCATGGTCAGCTTTCCCTGGTGTTGAAAGGGGATTGAATTCGCCTAGCAATTAGTCCAACTTAATGAGTCGTGTTTTCACTCGTTTCATATCCAAGCATTTTTTCATCCTTTATATTTCATAACAATTGGTATTGCATGCTACGGCATCTATATATTGCTAAATGCTAT
This sequence comes from Echinometra lucunter, assembly GCA_029962745.1. Taxonomy (NCBI): domain Eukaryota; kingdom Metazoa; phylum Echinodermata; class Echinoidea; order Camarodonta; family Echinometridae; genus Echinometra; species Echinometra lucunter. Next base: position 6,631 of record JAPZVO010000147.1, on the reverse strand, counting down.
ATGCAAATGTTCTTCATAATTAACCATTGGACATATAGCTGCTATAATACAATGATAAAAAATTTCAATTATTCTATTTGAGGCCGAAGTCGAGCATACATGTGCTTTGTCAATCCTTTTCTGACTTTTTTTTTTTAATCACTCCCATATGATTCGTTGATTGGTTGATTTGACAGTATACTATACGTAGTACTTCAGCGTTACTTGTATCTGGCCTCCTTTTTTTTTTGTTGTTATGCGTTCACACAACACTGAGATGTGAGTTTTATATCCACAAGGATGCTACGGGAATTGGTATGCTTAGTTGATTGAGTATAAGTATCTACATAGCTATCCATAGGTGATGATAGTGTTAAAGTAATAATTTATTCCCTGCATGGATGTCATCAAAGAATCTAGAAAATGACTATAGAAAAACGATTCTTGGTTAATTACAAAGCGTTTTGGTTGTTTTTTTTTGTTTCTAAGTATGGTAGATAGAATAATGAAGGATATAAAAATGAAAAGAGATTGGATTTGAATATTCTCGTTCATGTGAAATTTCACTTGTTCATGTGTTTTGATATCCTTTTTTTTCAGTCCTTTGCTATTGAAATGTAGATATAGACTGCGAATGATGTTACGTAAAGGTGATACATGTACTGAGTATCTTGAATAACAGATTCTCTTGCTTGATTTGATTTGATTTTTTAAAATTTTATTTACCCAGCCTAAATTGAAATAGACTGATTCAGTTTGTTTTTCATTGTTGGTTAACACAGGCATACCCACTGGCGTAAATCCCGGGGGGGGGGGGGGGGGGGGATGGGGGAGATATATCCCCCCCCCCCACTTTTCGAGGAGGGGGGGATGAAGTGGATGATTTATTCATTAATTCATTTTGAATGTGATCTCTAATAAAACCATTAAACCATCATGGGGTAAAAAAGATAATATTGGAGGGGTATTTGCCATATGGACATATCAATCACAATTCCTTGCATATCTAAAAACATGATTGCAAAAAAATGCCAAAATATTTCAATCATCCCCCCCCCCCCCACCCATCAACACGGATTTACGCCAGTGGGCATACCACATCGCCCTTACACTTAGAATGGGATGTTTAATTATGTTTATGCGTTCCGTATATCTTCACCATCATTGTTTGGGAAGTCCAACCATGGATGGTTTGGTCGCTCTTTTTAGCCCGTCTCATTCCGGGGTGGCTTCCTCAACGTGTTTAATTCTTTATACGCATGGGAGCTCATCCTTGTCCGTGCATGCTTTTTATAGTTAGTTTATGCACTCGAAATTGTGTGTGTATCTTATCATTTACAAGTCGTTTCAAGGTTTATGTGTATTTTTGTGTAGCCTCTACCTTGTATTGTAACTACTTTCCTTTAACCTTCCACTTCTACCTCTCTCCGGTCTTTGCCCTATCAGCGCGCACACTCTCATTGTCCTTACGGGAAATGATGTACTTCGTTTGGTTTTTTACTTTGATTCCTTATGGCTGAGGACATTCCTTTTAGCAGACTGAATGATGATGAGCTCTACGACTTGTTTAGGCCAAACATTAACCCTCTAAATAATAATTTGAATTCCTCTAATTTTGATAACCTCGCATCTCATATAATCAATAGTGAAGCAACTGATTTAAACGGAGATATTGACAACTATTACCCAAGTTCTAACTACTTTACTGTGAATCAATTTAAATCTCTTGATATAACACCAAATACTTTTTCTATTGTGCATTTAAACATTAGAAGTTTAAATTGTAATTTTGATAGCCTTCGTCTTTTAACACATACTCCCTCTTACACAAAATTTTCTGCAATTACTTTCACTGAAACGTGGCTAACCCAGGAATCTGCTGGTTCATACTCACTTCGCGGCTATACCCTTGTAGAAAAAAGTAAAATAAATAGAAGGGAGGCGGCGTAGCTCTATACGTCAATCAACATTGTGACTACTTTATTCATAATGATCTTAATTGTATGACTGATTATGCTGAATCATTAGTAATTGAAATTAGATTACCGAATTCTAAAAACATTTTAATAACGGTATGTTACAGACCTCCTAATTCAAATACTCGTGACTTTTTAGAATATTTACAATATTTATTACAAAATCCTATCTTTACCAATAAAGAATGTTATATTGTAGGAGATTTTAACATAGATATATCTAAATCTTCCACTCAGCATACTTTGCATTAATTTCTAGATACCATGTTATCTTCATCATTCTTGCCATTAATTACTAAGCTACCCGGGTAACTAATAATACAGCAACCATCATCGATAACATATTTTGCATTGTTGTTCCCTTACCTGAATCAGGAATAATTTTATCGGACGTATCAGATCATTTCCCCATTTTTTCTCGACGTCCTTGTATATTTGATAAAAAAGATACCCTCTTGCAAAAATTCAGAAAAGTAACACCTAATAAAATAGTAGGATTGAAAGAAAGTCTTGAGGATGAGGATTGGTCTGAAGTTTTTATCTCGCATGATACAAATACTGCATATAACATATTTTTGACCAGTTTCACGTCACACTTAGATAGACACATTCCATTAGTTAAGAAATCCTCAAATTATAAGAAGAACCCCAGACTTTCCTGGATAACTAAATCAATTTTAAGATCGATTAATCGTAAAAACAACTTATATTACGCTAATAAAATTCAACGTTCTGCAAAGTCTCACCACAAATATACTACTTATAAAAATATTCTCACAAAAATACTACGTATTCATAAACAAAAATATTTTACAAAACAGTTAATTCTCTTTAAACTTGATATTGGCAAAACATGGGAAATAATAAATAATGCCATTAATAAGCATATCGATAAATTACGTATAACAAAAATAAAATGTAACGGAGTAGAAATTCATGATTCTGCGCAGATAGCTGATACGTTTAATTAGTATTTTCTCAGATAGGACTCTTCTCACATCCAGATCCTGACATTTTGGTCAATATACTTAATAACGAATTAGATAAATTATTGCAATGGACAAGAGCTAATAGGTTATCGATAAACTTACAAAAAACTAAGTGTATGCTCTTCAGCAATTCTATAGATAAACTACCACATAATATTAAACTAGATGATATCAACTTAGAAGCAGTAACTTCCATTAAATTTCTAGGTCTGATGATAGACCTTAAATTGTCATGGAATGTTCATATTGATAGCATTTGCCGAACAATTCCTCGAAATATAGGCATTATAAATAAGGTCAATTTTTTCTCCCAATCTCCTTCCTTCTAATGCTATATTCATTTATTTTACCCTACCTAAATTATGGCGTTATTGTTTGGGGAAATACACATGATTATCATCTAAATAGGGTACTACTATTACAGAAGAAAGCTATGCGTGTTATCTGCAACACTTCATGGATGTCCACACCGATGTTTTGTTTATCGAAAATAATATCTTGAAGATAAATGATTCATATCTTTATAATCTCGGTCAGTTTATGTACCAGTTAAATAATAATATGTTATTTCCAGTTTTTGATCAAATATTCAACCAAAATAAAACTATGCACAAATACCCCACATGCCACTCTGACGAATTCCATCTGCATTTACCAAGAACTAAACTCTCACATTCCATATTCACGTATACAGGCCCGTAGCTCTGGACTCTTGATGATAGCATAAAAAATGCCATTAGTTTAAATTCTTTTAAATTCAAATTTAAAAAGTCCCTTCTTCTCAAGTACCATGCACCGACTCTTTAGACTCATCATCCCTCATTCAATTTCATTTTACTTAACATAATACTACTCAAAAATGTATTATGTTTTTGTTTTTGTTTTTGTTTTCCATTCACTTCATGCAGATATTCGTTTTCCGGTCGGTCCGTGTGTGTTGTGTGGGCTGTTAGGCATGAGTCCACTCTGTCTCCCCTCTTCCCCCCCCCCCCCTCTCTCTCTCTTTCTCCCCATCTCTTTCTATCTCCTTCTCTCTCGTTTCTCTTCTCCTTTCCTTCATTTTCCTTTCACTCACTTTATGTTATGTATATCCGCTGTTTGTACTAGTTTGTGCCTTCTTTTTTATTTTTACTGTTTATTAATTTTTACAACTCTTAAGTTATAGGGGGTAGGGGCGTAACAGGTCCCTGTCATCAGGGGGGCAGAGCCCAAAATTTCCGGGTAACAAGTCTATGTCTAGAATCTGTGGCGTAGCTAGGACTGCATTTTAGGAGGACGGTAGTGCTCCACCGGCGTAAATCCAATTTGAGGAGTGGGGGATGAAAAACATTTTTAACGATTTTCTATTTTAACCACTTTTCTCGATTTTAATCGCATTTTCCGATGGAAATCCTAAGATTTTGACGAACGAGCGAAAGAAAAAACAAAAACGGAAGAGAACACCTTGGTAAAGCACAGCTTGTATGAGGTCTGTCCCCACTCTGTGATAATTTTCTAATTATTGAATATCTTTTGAGTGTTGAATGTTTTCTTTTTTCTCCCAACATTCTATTCATAGATACGGTTCTACCAATAATAACGAAAGATATAAAGTTTTAACCAAGTAGTTGAAAAGGGCTGCAGTAAACAGGGAAAGAAGAGGCAATGGAAATATTGGCCATAAGCCTGTATTTCACGCTGGATATATCTTTATTTTCAAGCTCCTTATAAATGACTGATCGTGTTTCATTTATTCATTCTTTTTAATGTTAGAATTCCTACTTCAGGAGCGACAAGCATAGGAAGATGCTAGAGGAATGGTCAGCAAGGAAAGGTGACCTACAGCTACGGCTCTGCCCTGGACATCGGCCTTCGTCGATTGAACGTGTAGGGTCAAACCTTCCTCACCCCCTACAGTCAGCACAGCCTCTAACATACCGGAATGATCAACAAAGAGACAGCCAAGCAGAGTCTGACCAAGTTCATCAGTCCGTCAATTCACGTACTTCAATCTACCGAGGAGGACATTCAGCTGGAATGAAACCTGTGTATGAGTATGATGTTGACCCTGATAGACCTTCAACCAGTGGACTGAGTTCAGCATATAGCACAGCAGGTGCAAGTATGTATATCTCTAGTCAATACTTTTATAAAGACTCTTATGAAAAATGACTTGTGATTTATGAGAAGATGATAACAAGAACATTTTTTTTTTCTTCTTTTATGAAATAGCAATAACATTGAAGATAAATTGATTAATGAAAAAAAAAAACAAATGAAGATATAAATATGTATTACTTAATTTACTTTTCTGTTTAACCAGCATGAAGGTCATCTTAAGAAAAAAAAGAAGCCTGAATACAAGTATTTTCGTATATCACGGTGATATCGTAATGAGAATGTAAAATCTCGAAGGAAACGTAGATTTTCCATATGTATACATAATACAATTATATCATTATTATCACTGTTAATTATTTGGCCTTACTTACACCCGAGGGGGGGGGGGGGGGTGGGGGGCGAGAAACCGATCAGACCTTCGTGTCTGTTTTCCCTATACGTATAACCAATCAAATTAGGATGTATACAGGACCACATGTGTACTACTACACCGGAGTATTCCCCTACTCTTCTTCGAATGGTGCAGTGTGTTCTTGATGTGAAGAAATGGTGATTTTTTTTTTCACCCTTGGCTCTCCATTTAACGTCCTATCTGAGGTACGGCGTATTTTCCACTGAAACATACACGTTTAGTATTTTACTGCAATGAAATTTGAGGTGAATTTGTTTCACATGAGATTATCAGAGCCTAAATTTAGTTATGACTAACTTCATTTTCGTGAGAACGTAAATTGCTTGGTATAATTTTGTTTCATTGATATCTCACACAGCTCCATGTGATGCTGAATGTACTCCTTCACATCGGTGAGTATAATCTACTCTCTTTACCTTCCTCTCCTTCTCCCTCTCTTTCTCTCATTTCTCTCTTTCTATCCTTCTCCCTCTCTCTCAACTCGCCCTCCCCATTGTAATCTCCAGCATGTACCGTTAGTAATAATGTACTTCCCTTTTAAACTCCAATTTTGAAACTACATTCGAAAAATCATTTCAGATCTACTGTCTGATCAGACATCCACATTTTGAAGGCGGAGGGTCTCGGCATGATTAAGTAACTTTGTACTATTAATTTAAGGTTAAAATTGTGTCAACATGGCCATTTCCCAGTATTCCTTCTTCCGATCTAATGAATAAGACAATGGACATAAATTGTAATCTAGTTATACCGGGCCAATATTTCTAACACTGTCATTTCTGAGTCAATCCTTTTATTCTCTACAGTGACTCTGACTCCGATGATGATGGCGAGGATGATGACGGTGACGACGAAGATGATGATGATGATGAAGATGAGGATGATGGTGACGACGATGACAACGACGATGAGGATGATGATGACGATGACGACGACGATGAGGAGGAGGATGTAGCTGGATTGCTGCTGCTGCTGCTGCTGCTGCTGACAAAGTTTCTACAGAGAGCCAAGAATGTTGTCCTCGGAAAAGACTGACCAAGACAGACCAGAATCCTTCCTCCCCTCAATCACGATAATGATCCTGTTACAACGAAGAAAACAAATGTTAAACATTATCCTAAACTTGAGATCCATTGATGAAGAAGGAAAGAGATTTCACAGGTCCGAACCGAAAA
>JAPZVO010001469.1:0-17131 GCA_029962745.1 Echinometra lucunter | reverse complement strand
TAGGAATAAAGGGATATGATCTCCCTACAAAGTCTACAATGTCAGGGACTTTGGAAGAAGGCCTTGCTGCGCTCTGTTGGCTATTTGGTTTGTTTCAATTTGTTCTCTCACCCCTTGCCTTTGAGTGGTATTTGTTCATTTTGATTTTCTTCTGAATTCTCTGTTGAATTACTTCAAAATAAATTATTGTCCAATCTGAATGAACTGGCATATTTGTGAAAAGCAGCCAAGCGATAGATGTATCATAGTCTGCCATTACCATTGTGAAAATCTTTTATTGTTTATTGTCAGAACGGAAGCGGAAGCAACGGAAGTGCATGGCAATGCGAATGAACTATACGCGCCATTTTATTTCGGTGAGTGGCATACAACAAGCCTATGATACTGAGACCCACAAACGCCATCATCACCTATCACCACTCTGATGCCCAGCATTCACATAAACGTAAGTATTACTCTATTAATAGGCCATAATCTATTCTTATTCTTTAAAAAAAAATCAAACATTTTCTAATAATCTACAGTTACTTCTTGAAAATTTATGCACCAGGAAATGCTCAAGCGAGTGTTGCAAGAGGGGTGGGGGTATACATATCCATACACTTTTGCGAGAGTGGATATTCCATGTACAGATTCATATCCCAAACTTTTCAAAGAAGAAATAGGCCTAGTGTTTTAATCAATCAATTGTTGAAATGTTTGATCAATCTATGGTAAAATAGAGTTACAGGGGGAAAAACATAATTTGAAATGTTATCAAAAGACCAGAGCATATGTGTGTATTTTGTTGGGGTGCTTATTTTACATAATTATATTCAGTTTTGGGGTACACATGGCCTTTATTCCGTCATGTTTGTGGGGTAAAAAATACAATAGAAGCCTTGCTGGGTATTAATTCATGTGAACAGAGTAGAGGAAAACAAGTTCCATCGCCAAATTGTTCAGAAATGTATAACACTATTAATAGTAGGCCCTCAAACTGAAAATTTATCAACCTTAGGCACTTTTTAATAAAATAAAATCGGTCGGTGCCATCGTTTTCAGTGTAAGATTTCACTTAATAAGATTTCACTTAAGAAATAGTCGTTTAAAAAGTTAATCCCATTCTATGCTACAGTTGGCCTGGTTGGGAGTTGAACCAACAATAATAACAGGCCAAGAAATTATTTCAATGAAAAATATGATGATCGGCATAACCTTTCCATTTTTCTCTATTTTCATGATTTTCTATCTAACCAAATTCTATGGAAGTGAAAGGATTGTCATTGTCAAGATGGGGATCTGCTGTTCACGTCGCCGAGTAAGTATTAGCTAGATTTTTGTTAAGACGTGTAAGAAGTACGACTTATGGTATTAGGACATAATAAGTAAAGGATTATAGTACTAGTACATGGCAGATTACTGTGGGCTGTGGCTGTGCCTTATTGGGTTTTGGTTTAACTGTATACAACTTAAAGTATCTCGCGTCACGGTCATGTCAGGAAATTACACTTTGATTAATTACTGTAGATCTATGAGCAAAGGGACACCTTATACCGAATAGTTAAACGAAGTCTTTAGCATTGGGAACAAGAGATGAATTATCAAAATATTCTGATATTAAAGCTCTTGTCACAAATTTCAATTTCAAATAAAAATAAATCTGAATTAATTGGAATTCAGATTGGCGAGAAAGGTACAGATGTTATCTTTCACATTTTTGATACTGTATGATTCATGAAGGTTTGATTAATGCCGTATGGATATTAGCAGCAAACAAGGTGTGAGATGTCTCTATCCAATGGACTTTAATTCTGAGTAATGGAATCTGTACCTAACAAAGTATCAATTGTTTGATATTTGGTTATACTAAAAGGGGGATTTAGTAAATTTTAGCAAAAAGAATGTCAGTCGTCTTTAACTGCTTAATAGCGCCAACTTAGACCTACCGCGATAATTGTGAGTAGTACAATTCAAAAAAACTGTACTATGACCTTACTTACATCATGGATGCTACTAGGGACTCCCGCTTGGTCCCACGCATGAGGCGGTCAGCTTCTTCCAGCTTGCTCCATCTTTGACAAGTTCATCAATGTGTTTCAACTTCACAAAGCAGCTTTTAAGATTTCGTTGAATAGTGAATTGCCAGTTCATCTTGGGCCTGCAAAGGGGGGGGGGGGGGGCATGGGGGTCCATCAGAGAGCCTTGGGACGTCTTAAGACGCCAGTCTCAGATCCGCTTGGAGGAGACAGAGAACATTAAATTATAGAACCTGAGTTAAGTCTTGAGGGAGAATTTTCTGTTTTGACTAGATTTCATTTATTTTGGTTCAAAGCCCCTGACGCTTTACCAATTCTGCAGTGAATTTCTTGTGTAGTGTCCCCTTGGTTGTTTATTGAACTGCCTAATTAAGTGAAGTGTTCTACACCATCAAGTTTCTTCTGGCCAATAAAGACATCTTGCAGAGGATGATGAGTTCCTATGACTAAAATGCCTAGTTTACATTTGCTACGGTCATCGTACGATGGATTAGTCTACGATTTTCCTTGCGATTTGGGGGAGGGGGACATCGTAGGTGGCTACGGGCTACGATTTTTACGTTTACATTATTGGCGGTCATCTTGCGATTTCATGTATTGGGCATGGTAGAGGGGCCAAAGACAAAGCCGTGCAGAGGCGGTACGGAAATCGTACAGAGATTGTACGGGGGTCGTAGGGAGATCGTGCGATTCCCGTACAGAGGCTGTGCGAAGACCGCAAGGTGAAGTCACCTTTAGGGCCATGAAATCTGAATACAGATTCATGTCGCTACATTTATCAGCTACATTTCGTGTAACATTCCGGGCAAACCCTTCAGTCACGCTTCAGTGAACACGACATAAATGCAAAATTATCATTTTTTAAAGTTCACACGCTTCATGGCTTGACTTTGATGATGCAATGATATCGGAACATAACTTAAGTTTTTCTGCGCTTGAAGGCATGCAACATAAATTTTATTTCCTACCAAACATACCAAATGAGTTGTGCACCAAATTTCATGCTTGAGTGAGGAGGAGGTGAAAATGGCAAAAACTGCTTTTTCACATCTTTTGCGCGGTGAATTTGATCTAATGAACAGGAATTCATGTTTTGGCGGGTGTTTGCAACTTTTGCAATTGATACTGATCAATTCACAGTTGAATGAACACATAATATAAAAAAAAATCTCCCCATGTTGAAATTTGATATAATGGATTTTTGTGCACTTAAATCTCACTGATAAATTTGACAAATCTATGATTCATTAATGCGCTTAACTATCAAACATTAAGTATATACAAAATTCTATGCTAAAATTAGGTTTCGACCGTGAAATATATTTGGAGAATCTTAACCGTGATAGGAATATGGAATCTGTATGCTGTGGAAGAATCGACTTTTATGAACTGAAAAAAATGAAGTCTCAAAGTATCTCATTTTGCTTTTTTGGCCGGGGGTATTATGTCATAATTAAAGAAAACAAAAAACCTGTCAGAGTGGATGAGCTGTTTTGAATTTCTTTTCTTTGGTGGAAATTATTTGCTTGGAATACCAGTATAGAAACCTTTTCCAATTTAGTTCTGGTGTTTGTTGATGTTCCTTGTTGTTATCTGTTGTTTTATACGGATCATTATCTATCACATGGATAAACATCAAACATCAAGAAAAGCATAATGTGAACTAATCATATCATCCTCAAATAAGGGTTATTTTGCTTTCTCGCTGTCATTATCTTTTTTTCGAATACGAGTACAGCATTTTCTAGCACTTTCAAAATATAGTCACATTTTCTTTTCTTTGTTGGCAATTATTTGCCTGGAATACCGGTGTAGATGTTAGCGAATGTTAAAAACAAAACTTTTCCTTTTTAGTTCTGGTGTTTGTTATTGTTCTTTCTTGTTGTTTTATACGGATCATTATCTATGACATTAATATGTATTCACAACGAACCTGCTTTCATATTTTATTTATGTATGATTCATTAATGCGCTTACTTTCACACATATTTTTTTACAGCCCCCTCGTGTAAGTACATCAAAATTCATTGCTGAAATTAAGTTTTGACCGTGAAATATATTTGGATTATCTTAACCATGACAGGAATGGAATCTGTATGCTATGGAAGAATCGATAATTATGCTAAAAAGAAATGAAGTAGAAGTATCTCATTTTTCTTTGTCGGCCGGAGGTACCATGTAATAATTAAAGAAAACAAAAACCTGTCAGAGTGGATAAGGTGTTTTGAATTTCTTTATCTGCTAGACTTTATGCTTTGAATAATTATTCTTTAGACTAGTTAGGTGCTAACGATTACTAGCTAAATGGATAAACATAAAACATCAAGAAAAACATAATGTGAACTAATCATATCATCCCGAAATAAGGGCTTTCTTGCAATCTCGCTGTCATTAACCTTTTTCGAATACGAGCATTTTCTAGCACTTTGAAAATGTAGTCATATTTTCCTTTCTTTGTTGGCAATTATTTGCTTGGAATACCCGTATAGATGTAAGCCATGTTTTTAAAAAAATCTTTCCTTTTTAGTTCTGGTGTTTGTTGTTGTTCTTTGTCGTTGTTTTATACGGATCATTATCTATGACATTAAAATGTATTCACAAAGAATCTGCTTTCATATTTTATTAATCTAAGATTCATTAATGCACTTTTACTTCCAAACATATTTTTAAAGGACATGGAGGTAAGTACATAAATAGTTCAATGCTAAAATTAAGTTTTGACCGTGAAATATATTGGGAGAATCTTAACCGTGATAGGAATGGAATCTGTATGCTATGGAAGAATTGATATTTATGCTTTAAAAAAATTAAGTAGAAGTACCTCATTTTTCTTTGTCATCTGGGGATACCATGTAATAATAAAAGAAAACAAAAATCTGTCAGAGTGGATAAGGTGTTTTGAATTTCTTTATCCGCTTGACTTTATACTTTGAATAATTCTTTAGACCAGTAACGTGCTTATAATTACTAGCTAAATGGAAAAACATAAAAATATCAAGAAAAACATAGTGTGAATTAATCATATCATCCCCAACATGCCCAAATAAGGGTTTTCTTACTATCTCGCTGTCATTATCTTTTTTCGAATACGAGTAGAGCATTTTCTAGCACTTTGAAAATGTAGTCACATTTTCTTTTCTTTGTTGGCAATTATTTGCTTGGAATACCGGTATAGATGTAAGCGAAAGTTTTTAAAAAAAACATTAAAATGTATTCACAAAGAACCTGCTTTCATATTTTATTAATCTATGATTCATTAATGCGCATACTTCCAAAAATATTTTTTTTTAACAGGCCACGGTGGTAAGTACATAAATAGTTCAATGCTAAAATTAAGTTTTGACCGTGAAATATATTTGGAGAATCTTAACCGTGATAGGAATAGAATATGTATGCTATGGAAGAATTGATATTTATGCTAAAAAGAAATTAAGTAGAAGTACCCCATTTTTCTTTGTCGACCGGGGTACCATGTAATAATAAAAGAAAACAAAAACCTGTCAGAGTGGATAAGGTGCTTTGAATTTCTTTATCTGCTTGACTTTATACTGTAACAAACCTGCGTTTTGTTATTATCAAGCTTTCAATATAGTTAGCACTCTTACTCTTGAAATATTTATAAAACCAGTAATTTCACCTCTTACCTTGTTTTCACATCTCCCTCCGATAAGGTTCCGCCCTCCTCCTGTTAAGATTTTTATTATTGACTTCCAAAGCCTTTATGAATTCTTGCCTAGGGAGTGTCGATACCTATCCTTATTATGGCGTGATTTTTAAGTTCTTATGCATTCTTTTTATAAACGGAACTGTGCAAGCGCGTATTCCGGAAACAATCGCGACTTTGGCAACTTTGCTTAATTGCTATGACGCAGCACAGCGATGCGCGTCGAGCTTAAAAACTCTTCAAAGCTCGTAAATCTTTTTGCAGTTAAATTAAAGAATACAAAATAACAGAGGTCTTTTAAGTCAAATTTGTAATAGAAAAATTGAGTAAATACGGATTGGTAAAGTTTCTCTAGGCAAGAAATATTTCAATTCTCTCTTTGGAATCGTTCCGCAGGAGTTCTGTTTCTCATTAACAAAATGACGTCATAGTCTGTCTTTTAATCCAAAGGCTTCGATAAATTGATGCTTTTCCTCAGATAATTAGTAAACTAAGACAGATGATAAAAGAAATGATTACTGATGTATTGACTTTATAAATTTCTCAACTAAGAACGTTAATACTCTTACTTATAAACCAGTATTTACTGAGATATAGTGTAATTTACGATAAAAATCTCCTTCAAGAAGGATCAAAGCTAAGTCTTGCTAGCACTTACGCGCGGCTGCGCGTGACGTGTAAATATGAGGATTGGCAACACTCTTTATCTCAGTTAAACTGGAGAATTATATATATAACTTTTATTTGCTCTACTTTTGTCTTGTGATAATGACTTAAGTCGATGTAAATTAATCTGATCTTGTATGTAAGATGAATCATTTACTGTCTAATGCATTTTTAGATTTATAAAAGGCAATTTTCCATAGACAATCTAGCACAGGTTTTGTACATTGTGCATTCTCGGCGCAGCGCAGTTTTGGTATACAGGAATTCAGCGCGCTTTCCCCTACGTCCGCAATAAGCTTATAAATATAAGAAGCTGTCATTTTACGTTTGCCTTCATTTCCCCCGGGTTACCTCACTTGGCTCTCTCAAGCCTAACAGGTACAACACACCCAAGACCCAACAATATGGCCCTGAACTGTTGACTTAACTTCTCTTCATTCAAACAGTTAATCGTCTATTTCCCCCCAAACCAATAAGCAATTGTCTATGGAAGCTGATAGATATGACTATTCCTAGAAATAATAACTTAAGAGATTTTCAGCTATAAGTATAGAACTAGAACCCGATATAATAATTAGATGCATTGAAGATTCATTGAAATAAATTGAATTTATTTCAACTACATAGATATAAGATAATTAGATAATTGAATTATTCAAATAGGGATATTCATAATGAAATGAATTATTGAAATACTACAGATAGTAAAGAATTGATGTAACAGTGGCGAGTTGATACCGATGTAAATATTTGAATAAAAGTTACACTTGTTTTGTTTTTTTTCCTGTTCAAAATCTAAAATCTGAGTCCAAAGAAACTGTTTCATTTTCTCTGAGTGTCACAAATAGACTCCTTCACATAATTATTTTCTCTGAGTGTGGTAAATAGACTTCTACACATAATTATTTTCTCTGAGTGTGGTAATAGACTTCTTCACATAATTATTTTCTCTGAGTGTGATTCACATGTCAAATTCATAATTTCCCTCCAAAGTTTCCCAAGTCATATACTTTGACTAAACGAACCATCCCAGTAATATCCCTGGAAACTATTCCTAAGGTGTAGTCTTACCGCTCGGACCTATATAATAAACATCAAATAAAAACCTTAGGGATGGCCGATCAAAGCGGCCAAAAGGTCAAAATTACTACCAGGAAGTATAGTTCGGAAAGCGAGCCGACTCCTAACCCCCAGACCACCACTTTGAGACATAGTCCAGCTCAAAGTTACGTGCTGGAGGAGGAGGCACGCGACAAAATTGGTGTCAGGAGTGGGATGGAAACAAGCGGAAATTATGAAGGAAAAGTCACAAAGAACGTAGAAACTGATCACTCAGAATCTAGTAACACCTCCAAAGAATCCAACAAACGAAGAAAAAGTAGAACGACTCGAATGCTCTCCCATCTAACTAACTTGATAGAACAAATGATGAGCACTAAAAGTAACAAAAAGAAACTCAGAAAGCAAAAGGCCAACTCTGAATCCTCATTGGAAGAAACGTCAGACACATCTTCAACAGACAATGAAATTACCTTCCACCCGAAATATGGCATATATCCTCAACATCCTCAACCAGCAGAGGATAAATATGAGAATGACAAAGAAACCAAGAATCTCACAAGAAGCAAAGACAAGAAGAAAGAAGAGAAATATCAAGATCTAGAAACTATGAAGAAACAAGAAAACCAAGAACAATCTCTTCGCCCAAAACTTATGCCTGACAAATATGATGGCAGCATTGACTGGAGAGATTATGTTGCCCATTTCGAGTCATGTCGTCTAATCAACGAATGGACAGAAGAAGACTCTGTCAAATATCTCTCAGCAAGTCTAAGGGGCCCCGCCCTGCGACTACTGGAAGAACAAAAAGGAAGAAGATGGACTTATGAAGAAATGAAAACCAAACTTGCTTTCAGATTCTCCTGTGCAAAACAAGCTGAAAGCTACCTACTAGAACTCAGGAACTATAAACGACGTTCAAATGAATCTCTCCAAGAACTGGGTATGAAAATCAGAGAACTCACTACAAAAGCCTACCCAAACTTTGACAGTGACGGAATTGACAGACTTGCGAAAATCCATTTCGCAGATGCTATTCGGCATCCTGAAATAAGAATGGGAATCTTTCATGCTAAGGCTCAGACCTTGGATGAAATGATCGAAGCAGCCATCACAACCGAGACATTTCTTCAAACTGAGTCTCAACGTGGAGGCTGGAAAAAGACTACCTACAATCGAATTATTAACTGTGATGGACAAGATGTAGATAATATCCAAACAACTATTGATACGGCCGTCGAGAGAGCCGTACACAAAGCAATGGAAAATATAGAGAAGAAACTTAACCGAGACATAATGAGAGTACAGACCAGACCTCCAAACAAGAAAGAAGAAGCAAAACCACAAACAAGAACTTGTTACTATTGTAACGAACCTGGCCACATTGCAAAGAGGTGTCACAAGAAGCTAAACGACACACAAATTCGGCGTCAAAACCCACACGCATCGAACTACCAAGGAAACCAAGACCAATATCAGAACCAAACTCAACCACAACAGTCAAACCAGTACTGGTCGCCCCAAGGGGCCATGGCGCGGCCAAACAACCATCAGTAGAAAAGGCCCAACAAACTGAAACAAACAAACATCAAGGCAGAATCCCCACCATTAACCCAAATAATATCGATGGTCTTTTCCTACCTATAACAATTAATAAAAAGAAATACAACTTTCTCATTGACACAGGAGCTACAGATTCATATATTTCGCATAAAATATATGAGGAATTTACTAAAACAGAACAACCCCCAATGAGACCACCAGAAAGAACTGCACGATTAGCAGACGGATCACCCCTGGCCATACACGGTAAAGTGACTCTTGAACTAGACATTGGCCCATGTAAAGCCTTAACTAATTTGCTAGTTGCTAATGTAAGCAACGACGGAATCTTAGGATTAGATACTCTGACTAATATGAGAGCTACCATTGATCTTAAGAATCTACAAATATCAACTCAATGGGGTAATGTAGATTGTGTAAAAGAAGACGGAGAAAGTCTGATCTGCCGCGTAAGTTCGGCAGAAACCACCACCATTCCGGCGGGCCATGAAGCCATCATAATGGCAAAGACTCAAGGGAACCTTAGACACAACCAAATTGGCTTATTTGAAGCCGAGGATGCTAAGTATCAGTTAGCAAAGAAAGGAATAATTGTAGCAAGAACAGTGGTAGAGACTAGGGAACTCATACCAGTAAGAGTCTTCAACCCCTCAACTTCAAACAAAGTCATACGGAAGAACACAAGATTGGGAACCATCTCCCTTATTAACAATGAAGATATTGAAAAATCAACACCACACAAGACTGAAAATACCGCAAACATACCAGAACACTTGGAAAACTTGCTAACTCAAAGCACGGAACAACTACCTCAATCCTATCATAAGGAAGTGACAGAACTTTTAATATAATTCCAAGACATCTTCGTCAAGAATGACGGCGAGCTAGGAAGGACCAATCTAGTACAGCATCACATTAATACCGGTAATCAGAGACCAATAAGGCAAAGGCCAAGAAAACACCCTTTGGGACAAAGAGAAGAAATCAAAGAACAAGTAACAAAAATGTTAGACAAAGGAATCATAGAACCAACCGACAGCCCTTGGGCTTCCAATGTAGTTTTGGTCAAAAAGAAAGACGGCACTCAAAGATTCTGCGTAGATTATAGACAACTGAATGACGTAACAATCAAGGATGCATATCCTTTACCACGAATTGACGAAACACTTGACGCATTATCAGGCACAAAATGGTTCTCAACCTTGGACCTGGCCAGTGGATATTGGCAGGTAGGGTTGGACAAGGACGCAAAAGCCAAATCAGCATTTTTGGCCAACGGCGGACTATATGCATGGAATGTCATGCCTTTCGGGCTATGTAATGCCCCCGCCACTTTCGAAAGACTTATGGACAAGGTCTTGTTAGGTCTCCAATGGGAGATACTACTCGTGTATCTAGACGACCTTATCATCTTCGGTAAAAGCATCCCCGAAGAAATATTTAGATTAAGACAAGTATTCTATCGACTAAGACAAGCGAACCTTAAGTTGAAGGCATCGAAATGCCATCTCTTCAGAACTAAAGTTTCGTATCTCGGACATGACGTATCAAACGAAGGGGTATCAACCCAACCAGACAAAATCGAGGCAATTAGAACTTGGCCTATACCAACCAATGTGAGTGAAGTAAGAAGTTTCTTAGGCCTCGCGTCGTACTACAGACGTTTCGTAGAAGGATTCGCCAAGATTGCCAAACCACTTCATCAATTGACCGAGAAAGGTCGTGCCGGACAGTTCGTATGGAGTCCTGTCTGCCAGGCCTCATTTGATGAATTAAAACAAAGACTAATAACTTCCCCTATCTTGGCATATCCTAACCCAGAAGGTCAGTTCATCCTAGACACTGACGCAAGTAAGGACGGTATAGGAGGAGTCCTTTCACAGGTTCAAGATGGACAAGAACGTGTGATAGCTTACGGTAGTAAAATACTAAGCAAGGCTGAACGAAACTACTGCGTAACTCGCAGGGAGCTACTCGCCGTGGTAACCTATCTAAAACACTTCCGCCAGTACCTATATGGTAGGCACGTAATAGTTAGAACAGATCACGGAGCACTACGGTGGCTCACAAACTTCAAACAACCGGAAGGACAGCTAGCTCGATGGCTAGAAGTAATTTCAGAATATGACATTGAAATCGTCCACCGAGCCGGGCGTAGTCATTCTAACGCAGACGCGTTATCTCGAAAACCTTGTAGACAATGCGGTAATGAAGAAATTGATGAATTAGTAAACCAAGTGGGACTTCAGGAACAGAACATCAGTACTAAACAAAGAGGGTATGAAAATCCCGTCACAAGTGAGACGTTGGAAGATGTGACAAGAGTTCACATAGAACCCGCAGACGAAGTATTGAGACTTCAAGAATTAAAGAATAGTACTGAACAAATAAAACATGGAAATCAGGACATGAACATGATGTCGGAAGATGTGACAGGAGTTCACATAGAATTGACAAACGAAGGCAAAGCAAACGTGATACAATTCACAGACAGAAGCTTCCTGCAGAGACTAAAGGAGAAACAAAGGAATGACCAATGTCTGAAGGTCATAATAGAATTCATGGAATCAGGACAAAAACCATCACGAGATGAAGTCTCAGGATTACCTCCCAAAGTCAAAGTATTGCTTGGGCATTGGGATCAGTTAGAGGTTAGAGATTCAATCCTCTATCGAAAATGGGAATCAACAGATGGTAAACAAATTAATTGGCGTATAGTACTACCAACGGACATGAGAGAAGAAATATTACAAGAACTGCATTCGGCACCTACAGCAGGACACCTCGGGATAAATAAGACACTTAGTAAAGTGCAACCCCGATTTTACTGGGTAGGAATGAGGAATGATATCAGATCATTCATTAGAAAATGCCCAACTTGTAGTCGAAACAAACCAGGCGGAAGAAAGAGACGTGCCCCTCTTCAGCAAAGAGTACAGGGAGGTCCAATGGAAAGAATCGCCCTAGACATAATGGGACCTCTTCCAACCACTGACAATGACAATAAGTACATACTTGTAGTTGCTGACTATTTCACCAAGTTCGTCGAAGCTTATGCCATTCCTAATGAGAAAGCAGAAACAGTTAGTCAAAAACTAGTTGACGAATTCATTTGTAGATATGGAATTCCAGAAGAAATCCATACAGACCAAGGTCGAAACTTTGAGTCAAAAATATTCCAGAAACTTTGCCAACTTCTTGGAATCCGCAAGACTAGAACCACGGCTTATAATCCGAAGTCGGACGGAATGGTAGAAAGGTTCAACAGAACTTTAGTTAGCATACTAGTTACTATGCTAGAACCAGAAAAACACCAGAGAGATTGGGATAAGTATCTCCCAATGGTAACAGCCGCTTACCGCAGTACCATGCATGAAACAACCAAAGAAACACAAACATGATGATGTTTGGTAGAGAAGTAACTCTTCCAGTAGATATAATGTACAAAGAACCAACAGAAGATACAGAAAGAGACTACACCGAAGAACTAAGAGAACGATTAGAGAGGACTTACCTAAGAGTCCAAGAACAGAGCAAAACTGAACTACGACGACAGAAACGGAACTATGACAAACAGACACACGGAAAACTCTATGAACCAGGAAACTTCGTGTGGCTCCGCTACAACACAAGGAAGAAAGGACTTAACCCCAAACTGTCCCTAAAATGGACAGGACCCTACAAAATCATAACCAAACTCTCTGATGTTACTTATCGTATCCAATACTCACCCAAGAGTAAACCTAGTGTAGTACACTTCGACCGACTCAAACCCTTTGAAGGACCTGAACCCCAGGTCTGGAATCGACAAGAGAAACAATCAGTAGATCCTAACCCCGATGACACATCTACAGAAGATAATGACGGTAGAATTACAAGCAATCACAACGAAGAGCATGATGAAAGACGATATCCCCAAAGGAAAAGGCATCCACCAAACTATTTCTACTAAAAAATTACTTCCTGCATTATAAGCAGTTGAGACGTTGTTCACTGAAGGATGGATGTTCCTTAAACTACATCTTTCCCTATCTCACTTTTCCTCTTTTCTATCCATCTATCTGTCCTTTACTTCTTATGTCTTTGCCTAATTTTCTTCCTTCCTTCGGTGCGTGTATATATACATGTATATGATATTTGTAACGCCACTGAATAGTTATTCTTTTTAGGTACTTACTTATCATCACGCTCAAGTTTGTTTTTGAGCATCACTTCTTTGGGGTTTTTCAAATTAACTTGCAAAAATATTCACCACTAGACTGAGTGGTATTTTGGAAGTATTTGGAAGGAGCAGCCAATGCTTCTTGAAGATTGTATATAAGTATTGGACTATGAGCATTTGATTGATTGATTGATTGATGATGATGATGATAATGATTGATATTGGTTGTAATTTATGAATAAGAGAGAGCAATGAGGTATGCGAACAGGTGGTCTCAAGAAGCATTAGCCTTATTCTTTCAAATAACCTATATATATATACATATATAATTGATATTCTCTTTATTACACTTTGTACATATAGTTTGCCTGAACTTGGATCTATATATTGTACTTAACTCCAAGAAGGATACTAATTCTAGAAATATTATCACATGATGTTATGTAATAGAAATGCGAGGACGCATTTTCACGGAGAGGAGGGCTGTGTAACAAACCTGCGTTTTGTTATTATCAAGCTTTCAATATAGTTAGCACTCTTACTCTTGAAATATTTATAAAACCAGTAATTTCACCTCTTACCTTGTTTTCACATCTCCCTCCGGTAAGGTTCCGCCCTCCTCCTGTTAAGATTTTTATTATTGACTTCCAAAGCCTTTATGAATTCTTGCCTAGGGAGTGTCGATACCTATCCTTATTATGGCGTGATTTTTAAGTTCTTATGCATTCTTTTTATAAACGGAACTGTGCAAGCGCGTATTCCGGAAACAATCGCGACTTTGGCAACTTTGCTTAATTGCTATGACGCAGCACAGCGATGCGCGTCGAGCTTAAAAACTCTTCAAAGCTCGTAAATCTTTCTGCAGTTAAATTAAAGAATACAAAATAACAGAGGTCTTTTAAGTCAAATTTGTAATAGAAAAATTGAGTAAATACGGATTGGTAAAGTTTCTCTAGGCAAGAAATATTTCAATTCTCTCTTTGGAATCGTTCCGCAGGAGTTCTGTTTCTCATTAACAAAATGACGTCATAGTCTGTCTTTTAATCCAAAGGCTTCGATAAATTGATGCTTTTCCTCAGATAATTAGTAAACTAAGACAGATGATAAAAGAAATGATTACTGATGTATTGACTTTATAAATTTCTCAACTAAGAACGTTAATACTCTTACTTATAAACCAGTATTTACTGAGATATAGTGTAATTTACGATAAAAATCTCCTTCAAGAAGGATCAAAGCTAAGTCTTGCTAGCACTTACGCGCGGCCTGCGCGTGACGTGTAAATATGAGGACTGGCAACACTCTTTATCTCAGTTAAACTGGAGAATTATATATATAACTTTTATTTGCTCTACTTTTGTCTTGTGATAATGACTTAAGTCGATGTAAATTAATCTGATCTTGTATGTAAGATGAATCATTTACTGTCTAATGCATTTTTAGATTTATAAAAGGCAATTTTCCATAGACAATCTAGCACAGGTTTTGTACATTGTGCATTCTCGGCGCAGCGCAGTTTTGGTATACAGGAATTCAGCGCGCTTTCCCCTACGTCCGCAATAAGCTTATAAATATAAGAAGCTGTCATTTTACGTTTGCCTTCATTTCCCCCGGGTTACCTCACTTGGCTCTCTCAAGCCTAACAGGTATAACACACCCAAGACCCAACAATATGGCCCTGAACTTTTGACTTAACTTCTCTTCATTCAAACAGTTAATCGTCTATTTCCCCCCAAACCAATAAGCAATTGTCTATGGAAGCTGATAGATATGACTATTCCTAGAAATAATAACTTAAGAGATTTTCAGCTATAAGTATAGAACTAGAACCCGATATAATAATTAGATGCATTGAAGATTCATTGAAATAAATTGAATTTATTTCAACTACATAGATATAAGATAATTAGATAATTGAAGTATTCAAATAGGGATATTCATAATGAAATGAATTATTGAAATACTACAGATAGTAAAGAATTGATGTAACAGTGGCGAGTTGATACCGATGTAAATATTTGAATAAAAGTTACACTTGTTTTGTTCTTTTTCCTGTTCAAAATCTAAAATCTGAGTCCAAAGAAACTGTTTCATTTTCTCTGAGTGTCACAAATAGACTCCTTCACATAATTATTTTCTCTGAGTGTGGTAAATAGACTTCTACACATAATTATTTTCTCTGTGTGTGGTAATAGACTTCTTCACATAATTATTTTCTCTGAGTGTGATTCACATGTCAAATTCATAATTTCCCTCCAAAGTTTCCCAAGTCATATACTTTGACTAAACGAACCATCCCAGTAATATCCCTGGAAACTATTCCTAAGGTGTAGTCTTACCGCTCGGACCTATATAATAAACATCAAATAAAAACCTTAGGGATGGCCGATCAAAGCGGTCAAAAGGTCAAAATTACTACCAGGGAGTATAGTTCGGAAAGCGAGCCGACTCCTAACCCCCAGACCACCACTTTGAGACATAGTCCAGCTCAAAGTTACGTGCTGGAGGAGGAGGCACGCGACAATACTTTGAATAATTCTTTAGACTAGTAACGTGCTAACGATTACTAGCTAAATGGATAAACATAAATCATCAAGAAAAACATAATGTGAACTAATAATATCATCCCCAAATAAGGGTTTTCTTGCTATCTCGCTGTCCTTAAGCTTTTACGAGTACGAGTAAAGCATTTTTTCTAGCACTCTGAATATATAGTGACATTTTCTTTTCTTTTCTTTGTTGTCAATTATTTGCTTGGAATACCGGTATAGATGTAAGCGAATGTTTAAAAAAAAAAGCTTTTCCTTTTTAGGTCTAGTGTTTGTTGTTGTTCTTTGTTGTTGTTTTATACGGATCCGATTATCTGTGACATTACAATGTATTTACAAAGAACGTGCTTTCATATTTTACAAATCTGTGATTCATTTATGCACTTACTTTCAAATATATTTTTTTCAGATCTCTGATGAATCTCTTGTAAGTACATAAATAGTTCAGTGCTGAAATTAATCTTTGACCGTGAAATATATTTGGATTATCTTAACCGTGATAGGAATAGAATCTGTATGCTATGGAAGAATTGATATTTATGCTAAAAAGAAATTAAGTAGAAGTACCCCATTTTTCTTTGTCGACCGGGGTACCATGTAATAATAAAAGAAAACAAAAACCTGTCAGAGTGGATAAGGTGCTTTGAATTTCTTTATCTGCTTGACTTTATACTTTGAATAATTCTTTAGACTAGTAACGTGCTAACGATTACTAGCTAAATGGATAAACATAAAACATCAAGAATAACATAATGTGAACTAATCATATCATCCCCAAATTAGGGTTTTCTTGCTATTTTGCTATCATTAACCTTTTTCGAATACGAGTACAGCATTTGCCAGCACTTTGAAATTCTAGTCACATTTCTTTTCCTTTTCTTTTCTTTGTTGGCAATTATTTGGTTGGAATACCGGTATAGATGTAAGCGATGTTTAAAAAAAACCTTTTCCTTTTTAGTTCTGGTGTTTGTTGTTAATCTTTGTCGTTGTTTTATACGGATCATTATCTATAACATTAGAATGTATTCACAAAGAATCTGCTTTCATATTTTATTAATCTATGATTCATTAATGCGCTTGTAACGAAATTCGTTGGGGGTAATTGTTGCAAGGAATTAGAGTTAGTTTGACACTCGGCACTCAGCCCTCACAGCGTTCGTCTCCCTCACACATTAACTGCTGCCACGAAATACGAATTACGGAAAGCGACAAGAGTTTCCGGCTCTAAGTAGGTTTATTATCGATAACCACATGTGGTACAGAGTCATTTGCGTTTCTACATCATTTCGGAGAGAAACCCAACAAGCCAATCATCCCTTCTGCAATTGTCCTTCGCTTTTATATGGAATTATACTACTAGTATAGGCGCTTTCACACCTACCCGATCAGGAAAAATACCTGGTATTTTCAGATCGGGTATTCTACCCCGATCAGAAAATACCAGGTATTT
>JAPZVO010001468.1:0-17141 GCA_029962745.1 Echinometra lucunter | reverse complement strand
AACAGCAGATCAAGATCTGATTATGCAGGAATTGTGTGGAAAGGACAAGTGTGTGTCTGTTACCAAGGATATAATCTCAGAAAATCGTTTGCATCGCTGTTATTTTTCATTTTGGGTTGTAGTGAAGTGTCATTTGGAATACTGATGTATCTTTTGATTGCTGTTTTTGGTCATCATCAGGACCATTCTCGATCACGTGTGTGACCCAAATCATGAAAAATAGCCGAGTCAAAATTAATTTGTCATTATTTATCATGTAGCAGAAGTCTCTCATTTTGGAATTTTAAATAACTGTAGTACCCCAAATGGAATGAAGCCAAATATTTTAGAAGAGCTTACACCATCTTTCTTTCAGAAGTCAAATTAGGTCGGTCACGTGTGTGACTTCGCACAAAAATGAGTCTTACTTGTTGGTATTCAAACGTATTTTTCTCGCATTTCTCTGGGATTGTAAGGTTCTACAATTTCTACATGATGGGGATTGCCCTAAACAGTTTTAAAGCAATTTTCCATGAATGAATGGACATTATGCTCTTTTAGAGATAAAAATTTGGTCGGTCACGTGTGTGACCACTCAAAAGGGGGGGGGGGGCATTTTAAAACGAGTCTGTAAGCACATTATAGTTGACAAATGATTCATTCTTATCAAAGAAAGGTGAGCCTTTTAATGTAAAAAACTGGTTAAAATAAAAAATATAAAACATGAGCAATGTGGCAAAATTAGATGGTCACGTGTGTGACCAAAAGTTTCACTTTCCAGAGAATGGCCCATCATTTTTTTTTAATGCTGATATTTTCGATACTTTTTTTGGGATTTGCCCTGTGTCTTGATTGGATTGTCTATGTACAGTACCAGGCACTCACTTTGGTGTGAGCTACATCTGTCAATTTCAGTTCAGTGCTTGTGTCCACTTAGTCTGGAATACTCATCATTCCTTTTCATCTTCACAGCAGTACAAAGCTTTCTTTAGGTCTAAATTAATCATCTTCAGTCCTCAAATTGGCAATACAAATTATTCTATTCCATGTTTACATAGCTTGAAAAAAATAGATATGGATATAACATAAACCAAAATGAAATATAATTGTAAAATTGAATCAGAAATTGCCATTTTGAACACAGAAATAGTGATTATATATTATTCACTGTATTGCCAATTTAAAGAGTTTAATGATTAGTTACACTTAAACTGCTCTAATTTGAGAACGCCACACCATGCAGCGATGGGAATGGGCTCAAATTTGTCAGTGCATTTTTCCAACGAACTAAAACATAGGTAGAAGGATTTTACTGGCTGCTGAGTGGCTCCTCCGCGGCGCGCCGTCCGCCATCTTGGATAGAGCAAAACATTCGTGCTTACTAGCTGAAATGCATACGTAGTCATGCAAATGTTCAACAATTGTCAGCAAAATGCTTTATTGAGTAGCAATTAACTGTACCAATCGACTCGTGATAGGTTCAGGGGAAACATTTCACAAGTAACTGGTTATTTCTTTTTCATATTATAATGAAAATATAGAGTTTAAAGACAGGTTTTACGTGCAAACTACATGCCAGTTTTCTTTCCTGTAGTCCCATCCGTTAGTTTTCATGGGTGTGAATTATATGCCTATCGGTGGGTTAACAAAACAATCTGAATCCACACGAATACCGAATTTTCTAGGGTCTTCATTAACATTTATCATTTGTCACATGCATTTGTGCCTTCATCCCCCTTCCATCTGTCCATAGTCTGCACGCATTTGTATTTTCATTCCTCTTCAAGTTAAACTTTCACGACCATATTCCATAATTGTAAACTATTCCGGGGCGCATGAATAGCTAAGAATGGAAAGAAGAAAATAAACAGAATAATATTCCATCTCAGCTGCACTTAAAAGAACGTCTTTTTTGTGTAAAGATCTATTTGAAATGCAAATGTAGCATGACCATGGAAATGCCATCATAATGTCTGTTTCAGGAGAATGATCCATTTCTTTTATATATTTTTTTCATTTCTGTCCCTTGTAGACTGTGAAGTAATGCAAACCTCTGCATTCAAGAAGCAGGCAAGACACGTCCACTGAACTTCCAAGTTCATCACCAACTTCACTATCAATCGCCACATTGCACGGTCGGTACATCACGCAAACCATCTCTGCCTACAACTCCCTTGGCGGCCCATGTCATTACAAGGTGGACACCATGCTCGCACAGGGACTTTCAAAATGGACCCTAAACAAATAATCCTTCGACTTCAGAATACCCTCAACAAGTATTCTGTCATGTTTTCCCCACTCTAAACAAGTATTTTCAAATCAAGCTGTTGTAATGTTGTACGAGTATAACTTTTCCCCCTGATTTTTGCGCTGTTGATACCCTTTTCACTGTACGTGAGTACATCGCCCATCTGTGAAAAACAACCCTTTTTACACGTTTTTGTGTAGGAGCATGGTGTCAACCTTGTAATGGCAGTGCCCCTTCCCCCGGACTAAAACTCCAATATATAATGCTCATGTATATTGACTCTTTCATTATCATTGCAATATGATTATGAATCATTATTTCCTACCATATACCGGTAAATGCCGCACATGTGTCTACTCCATGCGAGAGAAATAGTATATTTTTAATATGTGACCCAAAAAAAAAAGTGATCAAGTAAAGGATTTTTTTTTTTTTTTGTGAGTGGAGAAGGAAAGAAATTTCCCTTCTCTGTAGTAAAACTTGAAAGCAGAGATATCAGTATGTACATTACACTTGTTTTCAACATTTATTTAAAAGATTCTCACAGCCAGTGGCCGAATTATGATCCATTTTACAAATAGAAATAAGATTTTATTACTATAAAGGGAGTGAAAAAGAACATTATTTTGTTCACTATTTCATGTGATTTTTCCCAATCCTTCACATTATGCTTACTGTTTTCCTATGTAAAAGACTATTATGTGCTGTACATGTACGATGATCTTACTGTACAGATCTCTCCTCAGGGCTTGAAAAAAAAAAAATATTTATTATTCTGTGTGATATTCAGCTTTTGCTTTAATTAACCTACATTAAAAAAAATGGTCTGAAATTTGGGATAGGTAACTAAATACACGTGAGAAGCCTACCATATACTTGTCTTTAATGATTTTATGCAGGCACTTGAGGCATACAATATTTTTGTTTATAATTTTATTTATTTTATACTGCAGGGTAGACCTGTTTATGTAACTTAGCTAAAAATATTATGTTTACGCACTGTAATGCTGTACTTGTGGTATGTACCATCTGTAATAGGTTTTTTCTTCTTCTTCTTCTTCTTCAGTCACATGTGTTTCTTGCAAAAAAAGAGAGAATAATAATAATAATAATAATAATAATAATAATAATAATAATAATATTCTGGATTTATATAGCGCCTAATACATCTCCAACAGAATCGCTAAGCGCTTTACAGAAAGAAGAAGGAGGAGGAGGAAAAAATTGTCAACTATGCAACAAATTTTTGTATGTAGACATGTGTAATGAATAAATGATCACTGCCAAATGGCCTATGAACACATGTACAAGCCCTATCAATTAAATGAAAATTATACAAGCAGTTTCTTGAAAGAAAGAGAGAGAGGGGAGAAAAGGAGAGAGGCAGAATGGGATAGAGCAATCGAGAGAAAGTGGGAGAGATCTCGAGGGCGAGGGTATGACATGGAAATCAAACTAGATGTTACAGTTATTGCTTGATGATAGCAATGAATACAACTTGATCAAGTCTGGGCCTGCTGCTGAGCAGAATGTATAAGATTAAAATAATTTTTGAAAACCATGGTCATATAAAAAGGCTGCAAAAGAGGGGGGGGGGGATTACATGCTGTCATGCAAATTATTACAATTCTCTGAAAAGCAACCCCCACCTCCCCACCAAGGGGAGAGAATTCTCGTCAGTGGTGAAAAGGCCTGGTCCAATTCATTGCCTTTTGCTTCCCCTCCCCCTTTTTTTTTTTGGTTTTGTTTTGTTTTGTTTTGTTTTTTGTTTTTGTTTCCCTCTTTATTTGATTTTCTTTTTCTGCTTTCTATACCTTTTTAGTCCGTTTTTCGCTTATACTCCTGTCAGAATTTTTTCCAATTGATCGTGGCACACGAAATCGAGCCCTGAAAAAGTGCATGAAATGCTTTTAAAGAGCTGGAAAATCGTGTTTATAGTTGAGACAAAGATTTTTAAAGATGGTTAAAAAATGATATCATGACAGATCAGATATAGTTATCTTCCATTCTCCCTCCCCCCCCCCCCCCGATATGACATTGAAATTGTAAAGAATTCGATTCACGTTCAGCTGGTTGGCGCACGTCCCAGGTCTTGCTCTATCCAAGATGGCGGCGTGTGCGCTCGAGCGGAGCCATCGCGGTGTGTGTGCCGTGAACGGGCATAATCCTTCTACGTTTTTCTAATTCTGTGCATTTTTCTCTTTTTGCTCATGTATGATATGTACTGCCCAACATTCTGGACCAACAGATACTGCAAAAGCGTCTCCTAAAGGTGACACTGTACCTCTATGGGTTAAGCCGTGATAAAGATAGTGAGTATACGTGTTTTTGTGTTTAATGTATAATATTTGACCTAAAATTCATTTTTATTTTAGTGCCACTGTAGCTGCGTTGAGTTAACCAAAAAGTTAGAACGCCATCTTCGGCAAGACATTTGTGATTTCCCAAGACAGGCATAAAAGACCTGATATTTAAAGGAAATTCATGATTATCTGAAACATCCTTTAGTTGCAGTCAACCTCATTGACTGTTTGTTTGTCTTTATTCCAGAATCAATAAAAAGAACATATACAAAGAACAAATTATATACAAAGATTATGAATACAAAATATACAAATCAAAAGATAACAAATCTGAGGAAAGCCCAATTTCAGCGATGTTTATGTAACGTCACTGTTCTTCCTTGGGGTCCTTCAAAATAAAATTACTAAATTAAAAACTCAAAATAACATATAAAACAACAACAAAGCAAAAACAAAACAAAAACAAAACAGAACATAGCAAAAAGATACACAAAAAACATGAAAGGAAATGGTTATGTGCAGGTAAATAACTATTGGAAATTGTATTAACAAAATGATCATTTAGTAAGGTATGGAAGGGTCCTAATGAAGATGAATTCCGGATGTCAGCAGGTAATTTGTTATATAGCGTCACCCCCCTATAGAAAAATGTTCTTTTACAGTGATTTGACTTGGGTTTAGGGAGATATAGATTTTGGTTGGAGCGAAATGAATAATTAGTCGTTCGAAATTCAATATTTTTAGACAAATATGTAGGGGTAAAATTATTTAATATCTTAAAAATCATGGTGCAAATATGTTTTCTATAGCGGCAGTCCAGTAAATCCCATGAAAGAGCATCACGAACATGTTGATTTGAAGTATGAGAATAAGGGTACTTTCATTATCACCCGACCAGCTCTGTTTTGCAATTTTCGTAAAGGTAAAAGGGAGGTTTTAGAAGCGGAACGCCAGACTATGTCACCATAATCAAAATGTGGAAGTATTATAGTTTTGAATATTAAGTTAAGATCTGATTCGTTTATGTAATGTCGTAATCTACCAAGGAAACCAATAAGTTTACCAATTTTCAGACACATAGAATTTATGTGAGTGTCCCATTTCAATTCACTGTCAATATTGATACCAAGGTATTTTGTGTTTTCCACCTTTACAATATTAATATTTCTTATTTTCACATTAAGTACATTGCACTTTGACAACATATAACGAGTTCCAATGAGCATAGATACAGTTTTGGTAAAATTAATCAGTAGCCTATTACTAGACATCCATTTATCAAGGTATTGCATTTCATTATTTAAAACAGATTCCACAACACTGGGGCATTTATGTGAAAAATATATTACGGTGTCATCAGCATACAGATGCACATGGCAAAAATTGAATACTTTGGGGAGATCATTTATAAATATTGTAAACAAAAGAGGGCCCAAAATCGAACCCTGGGGCACGCCATGGGTTAAAATCCTTTCATTAGACATAGTATTATCAAACATTGTAACTATTTTCCTCTCCGACAGGTAGCTCTCAAACCATCGTAAGGATAGTTCATCTATACCGATAGAGTACAATTTATTTAAAAGTACCTGGTGATCAACCGTATCAAAAGCCTTTTGTAAATCGACAAAGACTACCCCTGTATACATGCCTCCATCCAATGCCATTGACCAATCATCCGTAACATTAACTAAAGCAGTGACAGTTGAGTGTCGAGCCCTAAATCCAGACTGAACAGAATCCAATATATTGTTTGCATGGAGATGACGAACCAATTGTACTTGGATTACACGTGAGAGTAGTTTGGAAATGCATGAAAGTAAAGATATCGGTCTATAATTGCCTGGATTGGATCTATCTCCTTTCTTATGAAGTAGGATTACCTTAGCTATTTTCCATCTACTTGGGACTTTACCATCAATGATAGATTTGTTAATCAAAAAAGTAATTGGTTTAATTAAGATATCAACACAAGATTTGACTACTTGAACAGTTATACCGTCAACACCGCAAGATTTTTTATTTTTCAACTTATTAATTTCTCTCATCACATCAGTTTCAGAAACAGTAGATAGTTGAAACTTATCAGAACAATGTACATTACTAGCAGTTGTATACAATTCACTATCATCCAAAATATGATTATCATGATGTTTGTTTAACAAATCAGTTGCGACATTAGCAAAGTGGTCATTAAACTGAGATGCTTTACTTAAAGGATACATATCTGTATGACTTGAAGACACATTTTCATTTGGTAAAAAAGATTTAAGAACTTTCCATGTTTCATTTCTACTTGTACATTGCATTAACTTATTCATATAGTATTGTTTTTTGGCTTTCTTTATAATATATGTAACTCTATTTCTCAGACGTCTATACTCAGTCCATAACTGGTTATTTTGTTTAACAATAGCTTTCTTTTTAACCTTATCTCTTTCTCTCATCAAATTAAAAATGGACTCATTTAACCACGGAGAGCATTGTTTTCTCATCTGTTTAGTTCTCACAGGCATATGTTTATTGATCACTGATAATATCATACTTTCCCAATACATAACAGCGTCATCAAGATCAACAAACTTTTTAACATCATTCCAGTCCATTCTCTTAAATCAGTTCGAAAAGCTTCCCAGTCAATACCCCTGGACTTCCTGAACGTTACAAGATTATGTGCACGAGTGATTAAACGAGGCGATTTCCATATCAAGTAATTCATGCAATGATCACCCATGCATACATCAATAACACCAAATGTCTTGATCTTATCTCGATCATTTGTGAGCATGTGATCAATAAGCGTTGCTGTATTAACAGTAATTCTAGTACACTTTAAAGTATTAACATAATGCAGTCCATAAATAGCATTCATTTGATAATAATACTTTGCGACATAAGGGGCTTATTAAAAATATCAAAGTTTGTATCTCCTACAACGATAAAATGAGAATTAAAGTTATTCATGAATATCAGTAATTTTTCATAAGATAATAACGTCTCAAGCTTTGAATTTGGTGGTCAATAACAGTTTAAAAATAGGATGGGTTGAGAATTCTCTATATTTATTCTAACAAGAATCGCTTCTAATTCAAGTAGGGAATGATCATCAAGAACTTTAAAATCAATATTATTTTGTATGTAAATAGCCACACCACCGCCATTACGATTACGATCCTTACGTATAAGTGAATAGTCATCTATTGAGACTTCATTATCACCAATTCCTACATCAAGTCTAGTTTCATTTAAAGCACATACATGAATATCATTTTGGATTAAAATAGACCTGAGTTCATCGAAATTTCTCAACAAACTAACAATATTCAATTGCACACATCTAAGTCCCTTTTCACGTAAAACATCAAATTTACCATGAACGTCAAATTCACGTGGCACAGTGTGACCAAAGCTAACCGATGTATTTCTATCCAGGTCATTAACATCATGATCATAAAATGGCAACTGTTTCAAAAGACACTTTGGACATTTCCAATCAAAAAAAATGTTCAGAGATAATAATAATAATAATGAACAGTTTTTGTATAGCGCATAACACATTACGTCTGTATGTCCCTATGCGCTCTAAGAGAGAGAAAAAGAAAAGGAAAGATATGACTGAAAGATAGGTAACTGAATTTACTTTGTTAGGCTACTTAGATATGTTTTGAAAAAGTGTGTTTTAAGTGCAGATTTAAACTTCTCTATGGTGTCGATGTTTCTAAGAGAGTTTGGGAGGTTATTCCATAAAACTGATGCAGCATGAGCAAATGAACGTTCGCCATATGTTTTTGTTTGAATTGGAGGTATGATAAACAGATTCTGTGTGCATGATCGGAGCTGTCTTGTTGGTTTGTATACAGTGAGTAGATCATTCAAATACGAAGGAGCTAGTCCATGAAAACATTCGAAAGCTAGTAACAAAATCTTGAACTGGATTCGAAACTGGACTGGTAACCAATGTAAATTGCGTAAGACAGGAGATAATGAATCATGTTTTCTAGTGCGAGTGACTAGTCGAGCTGCTGAGTTTTGGATGATCTGTAGTCTTTGAATGAGGCGCTGTGGTAGGTGAATAAGGAGGCTGTTACAAAAATCAAAATGGCACATGACAAAGGCATGAACCAAACGCTCAGTTGTTCTTCTGTCAATGAATTCCCGAATTTTACCAATTTTGTGTAAGGCATATGAAGCAGAGCGGCATTTTTGTGCGACAAATTGTTCAAAAGTGAGCTTATTGTCGAAGCAGACGCCAAGATTTCTGCAAGTTTTGGCAGCAGCAATTTGCGTTCCATGTAGGTTCAAATGCAGCAATGGTGTTGATTGTTTAAACCGAGATGAAACATGAAGGAACTCTGTCTTACTGCAATTCAACTTAAGACAATTTAATTGAGACCATTCCTTGATTGCCTTGACACAATTGGTTATCTGGGAGATTGAAGAGTCAAGGTTTGTCTGTTTGAATGTTAGGTACAATTGAGTATCATCAGCATAAAACATCTTATGTACGGTATATTTGTTAATAACAGCTTCAAGAGGAGAAGTATAAAGTGTAAACAGAATCGGACCGAGTACGGATCCTTGCGGTACTCCCTTGGTCAGTATTTGTGTTGAAGAACGATCATTTCCAATGACTACATTATGGGTACGTCTTTGCAAGTAAGAAGTTAACCAATTAAGTGCTTTACCGCAGATTCCAAATCTAAGTGATAAACGTTTAAGGAGAATGTTATGATCAATTGTATCGAATGCAGAGGAAAAATCTAGTAAAACCAAAATAACCTCTTCTCCTTTGTCAAGTGACATAAGAATATCATTAGTTACCTTCAAAAGGGCGGTCTCAACACTATGAAATGATCGATATCCAGACTGGTACTTGGCATGACGATTGGATTCTTCGACATAATTTTGTAACTGGAGTTCTGCCATTTTTTCTAGAATTTTCGAAAAGAATTTGAGGTTTGCAATTGGGCGATAATTCTTAAAATCGTTGTGGTCCAAAGATGAACCTTTAAACTTTGGTAGAATATGAGCACACTTGAACTTGTCTGGAAAATAGCCATCAATAAAGGAATCATTAATAATACTTGTCATGGTGGGAACTAATTCATTAAAAAACTTCTTCATGAATGGAGTGGGAATGGGATCAAGATTACATGTTGTTGAAGAAGATTCTTTAATCACTCTCAGGACCTCACTTCCCGACACAGGCAAGAATTGATCAAATGAGAAGGTTGTTGCTTGCTCACCAGGAATATGTACACTATGACATACTGTTGATTGTAATTCTGAAGTAATATTGTCAACCTTTTCTGCAAAACAGCTAAGAAACCGTTCGGGAAGTGGGACCCCAGAGTTGTTGATAGTTGGAAGTGTGTTAAAGGAATTTGGCTTTAGAAGCTGATTAACTTTCCTAAACAGCTCACGTGAACTACAATCTTGTAGTTGATCCCTATGATAGATCCTCTGTGCCGACTTGAGTTGATTATTGTAGTGATGACAGGCTTTTCTGAAAATCTGA
The DNA here is from genome assembly GCA_029962745.1 of Echinometra lucunter. Classification (NCBI taxonomy): domain Eukaryota; kingdom Metazoa; phylum Echinodermata; class Echinoidea; order Camarodonta; family Echinometridae; genus Echinometra; species Echinometra lucunter. Next base: position 7,093 of record JAPZVO010001468.1, on the reverse strand, counting down.
CGGTCAATTTCCAGTCCCTTAGGGGAAAAAGCCTTGCGTTCAAGAGCACGGAGTTCTCGTTTGCTTTGGCGGAGTTCATCGGAGAACCAGGGTGAATTTGGACGGAATTTGACTGTTCGTGTAACTTCTGGAGCATGTTTGTCGAGAAGAGCTGATAAGACAGAGTCATACTGGTCAATGCGAGCATCTATATCATCACATGGAGATGAAAATAATTCTGATTGTATAATGTCTCGGCGAAACTCTTCAACATCTATGGCATGCAGTTTCCTAGTCTTGATCTGAAATTCCATTGGCGCAGGCTTAACAATGTCCAAGGAACATGTAATTGCCACATGATCAGATGGAAGGTAACTTGTAGAGTTGACATCGTTGAAAAAACAATCATCCGCACGAGTCAGGATGAGATCAAGAGTATGACCCTCCTTATGAGTAGGAAAGAGTACATGCTGTTGAAGATTAAGTGAGGATATCAAGTTTAAGAAGCGGGTGGAATTCAAATTACTTCTTAGTTCGGCTGGCGGGGTTGCCCCACACTTTTGGCCAAAAAATAATAAAACCTTATTAGTTTAAAAGCTTACAGTATTTCCAATTGTAAATTTAGAAATAGACTCTCAAAATCAGAAAAAGACCAAGGGTTCGGGGAGGGGGGGGGGGGGGGGGGAGCGTTCCGCCCTTGAACCCCGCTAGGGCCCTATCTGAAGGATCTGGATTTCGCCTGTTTGGGTGTCAGCTCCCCTCTCCCTCTAATAACGTTCCGTGGCCTCTGAAATGTACCCCGAAACTCTTGCCTAATGTCGGAACCAAACGGCGGCTTTCGCAACGTATCGGACAAAAGTAGTATCAGACGTCTGGTTCCGCAGGAACGAATCAACTATCCGTTTGGTTCCGGGGAACGAACCGACTAAACATTTCGTTCCTATTACACCGGCAAACCCTACTTTCAAGGAAAATGCCATGTTTTGCTCATGAGTCAATGGTCCACCCTTCCTTCTAAGAAAAGTGACCAGTATGTTACTTCCTGCACCATATATGGTCTAGAAACTCTATTCTATTATGTACATATTCATTTCTCCTTTTCATTATGTTAATATTCATTAAGTCCATGAGCTTGGACCAATGTCAAGTATTACTCATATATGTTTATTCATAATTGCACGTAATGTTATACTCTTCCTACTCGTATAAAAAGAGATGTTGCATGCATGCTTAAGAATTCAGTCCCCATCACCTTTAGGTGATGATCCCTCTCTTAACGCTCCAGTCGTAACCCGTTGGTTACTAAGGCATCAACGGAGTGTCCAGTGCTCTTTATTATTGCTATCCTTCATCATTGCTGTTATATATTGTGCTACTTATCATACTTCCTGATCTATATGTTAATAAAGGATCCAGTGACTGAACTTGTATATTTGACTACTTTGCATCTTTCATGTCTTTATATCGTCGTCATCTATTTATTGTCTACACTTATATACCGTTAAAACTCCCGACTATTCAGCCACGCTACCCCACATCTCAACATCACATCAACAACAACAACTAAATAAAATAGAGAACATCACACCAAAAACAGGGAGTTTTACACTGGTGCTAGCAAAAATAGGGAGTTTTACAGTAGCTCATCGGATACGCTGCGGAATTAACATGTTTTCAAAAGAATTACCTGTACTTAATTAGTTAATTGTGTTAGCATATGCAGAACATCAAACTTTCCCGCTTTCTAGCCTCTCTTTTTCACTTCCATCTCTATCCACGTTATCTCTAGTTCTTTACACTATGAACATGACGGACAAAGAAAGCGGACAAAATAAACAACCCCTCATTCTACCTTTCACAATGGTTCTGGTAGTCAAAAGGACATCCCTACACTGCTATTGTCTAAAATATGTGGAAAAGGTGTCACACGCATATTCACCTGGAACTACATGATTAAACATAATAGCAGTGAAGGGATGTTCTTTTGACTACCAGAACCATTGTGAAGGGCAGAATGAGAGGTTGTTTATTTTGCCCGCTTTCTTTGTCCGCCATGTTCATAGTGTTAGGACTTACCACATGGTGAACCGTAAACCCTTCTACGATTATCCGTATACCACCATGCAAACCTTCAAACATCATTTGAATGCGGAGGAATTGACAAAGGGTTTAAAATTCAAAATGATCTATACACTTGATTCTAACAAAGTGAAGAGTGCTTGTGGGAAATAAAGGTATCAAAATCAGGTATAGGGTGTACATTTTTATAAACAGTTTTCAAATCGATGCTATTGTTTTGAAGTAGCATCAGCTCATGTGACGGACATGGATCAAACATTTTAAAAATTCATTTTCATACTGAAGAATTTCACAGAAGGTTTGTCGTTTTCTAGTGGATATGTTACTAGACTGTGGATCTCGTGGTCTGAGTTCAAGTCCTGCAGCGGCATTAATATCCTTTGCCAAGATACATGTATGAATCTACATTTTGCCACTCTTCACCTAGGTGTTAAGTGGGTACCTGTCGGATGCGAAAGTCAATGTGATTTGTTTGGCATTGTGAGCACCCGAAAAAGGCGCCTGGCTAGAATGCTCAGGCTGGAATGCTCCCTATTAGGAAGTGGAGAAGTGCATACATTGTGTGTTGGCAAGCCTGAGCATGATGACCGGGGAAATGATAATTCTATAAAGCGCTAGACATTAGACAGATTTATTAGGCGCTATAAAAATCTAGAATATAGGAAATAAACAATAAAAACATAAATCAGCCTGTGCCTGCAGGACATTGGTTTTGTTTTTCCTGTTTGATAAAGTCCAATATTGAATTGGTCTGAATTGATTCATCCACCTTAATCTATGTTATTTTGATATATTCGAAATGAATTCTAGATAAAAAAATGTATTGAGGGGATTATCTGGCTCAGACTTATTGAAACATTAGTAAATCATGATAAAAACTTATTAGGGAAGTGAGATTTCAGATATTTCAGATTTCAGGGAAATGAAATTTCAGATATCTTAAGACACAAATATGTGACATCATGGAAGATACAAGGGTAAAAAATATAGTTATCATCCAAGAGGACGCATACAGGAGATATTAATTCAGAAGAGATCGATGCTTGGTAATAGAAGTATTACAGTAAACCTATGAAACCTATGTCAAACGGCTACATATATGAAGTAACTTTCTTTTTACATTTACTTCATGTTCCTCCTAAGGAGGGCTTGGTGAAAGTTTCCATCATTTTCAAGTATTAGTTACTGGAAAAGAAATATATCCAAACACAATAAAAAGTATTGTAGAATTGCCCATTCGACTTAGAAAAATGGTGCTGATAAAAACCGGTTCTTGTCTTAGATTTGGAACTTTTTAAGGTTCTATAATAAACCATTACTAGCCCCCCCAAAAATTCTCGAAAGGGTTCTAGGGGTCTCAAGAACCATTATTGGTTGTACAAGGAACCTTTCGGAGTTCATGAAAACATAAAGAACCATTTATAGGACCACTTTTCTGTATGGTTCTAAATATGGGACAAAAAGGATTCCAACTTGCACATTTTCTCAAGAGTACTGGTGAGTCCTTTGAGTTTTACAAGACTAAAAAACGGGAACATTATTCGTATTTCCAATTTTTTTTTTTTTTTTTTTTTTTTTTTTTGGGGGGGGGGGGGGGCGGGAATAGAGAGGAGAGGATTCTAAATGAAAAAAGTAAAAACTCATAGGCTATTTGGGACCAAAAGATATGATCTTTTAATGAAATTAGTATGGTTATGCCAATGGGCCAATAAACTTATGTATTCAGATTATGCATATTTCTCTCCAGGCGCTTGATTACCAACTATTCAGTTTACCTGTTATGCATAATGGTCTGAATAGATTGAATCCTGATTGCATACATTAGCTGTTGCTATGACGGGCAAGCCTCCAACTAGCTCCTTAGTTGTCAATGCAAAGATTTGTTCAACAATATGCATAAATTAGCAAACAGGTCTATGGAGCAAAAATCCAACCTCTTGCATGCTCTGTGTTAGATTAGTGGCCCATACATGTTATGTATTGCACCTCACATACTGAGCATTATGCATATTGCTATGTCAGGCAAGCCTCCGACAAGCTCCTTAGTTGTCAAGGGAAAGGTTTGTTCAACAATATGCATAAATAGATGGGTCTATTGAACAAAAATGCAGCCTCTGCATGCTCTGTTTAAAATTAGTTGCCCATACATGTATTGCATGTCATGTATTATCATATACTGGGAATTATGATTTCTGGATAGTTGTGTTGTCATGGAAACAGGCAAAGTTGGGCAAAACTGTGGTCTCTCACAAGCCAGGACTTAAGTCCATACCACTTACCAGCTATGAATCCACACACTTATACTTATATATACATGTACATTTAAAATTTTGCTGATTGTTGGGAAAAAGTTGCATTTTCTTTGAGAAAAACAATTTTCCCGCCTAATGGTGCCATAGCAACGACAAAGTTTTGGCTCAGATTTTTAATGACAGAGGCCGCAAATGAGCTATTTTCTTTGAAGAAAAACAGGAAATATACATATACCATCAACTTATATCATGATTTATGTCAGCTATGTAACAAAAGATTGAGATTTCCTAAAATTCCCATTCATTTTTATGGTTATTGGGGGCGGTCATGTTGATGACGTCATTTGGGCATGTTCCGAGCAGGACTTCTGTGTAATTTTCACTGGTAAGTTTGTTAAGACATATACTTTCCAAAAATAACAAAATTTGTTCGTTATACGATAGTTGCCAGTTGACCCCCAAATCCAGCGTCAATCTGCTGGCCTACTAGGCCAGTAAGGATCAGTACAGAGACTGTTGGTCAAAGAAAATGCTACGCTTCAGTGTACCCCTAAACTAAAGAACTTTGGTAACACGAAGCATATTGTGATCCGTAAAGATCTCACCCCTTTGCAAAGAGAAGAAGAAAATTATTTACGCAAAGAATGGAAAAGAAAGAAAGAGGAGTCGACCCAACAGGATGGTACGACTGCTCATTGGGTAAGAAGAAGGGGGAAAGTGGTGGACATAGGAATGTATATAAAAGCAGCTCTAAATCACAATCAGGATCAAAAAAAAAAAAAAAAGGGAGACAAACATGAAAGAAAAGAAGGCCGAGACTCCTAAGAAAAAGTCACAGGTTTATGTTCAGGTTCCTCCAAACCTGGAGAGCAGAGAGGATTTCAACAAATCAACATGCAACCTTAAAGGCATTGGCTAACTTTGTGAGTACCTAATTTAAAAAATTCTCAAACTAAGATGAAACATGTGTATGAGTACTTGTATTTCTACTCAAAAACCCTGAAACCAACCATAATTTGGATTGAAAAAAGTGTAGGTTAGACGCAAACGGCGATTTTATTATCCTTCGTCTCACGAGACAATCACTAAGAGGACCACTTTGCTTGAATTTGAAAATGCCGTTATGTGCCTCCCGCCGCCTGATACGCCAATACACACAGTACAGTAAGGTGAGTCATAGGCGCATGTGCAATCCTTATGTCTATTCTGTGCAACCGACCCTCGTATATTTTCCAAACATTGGTTCACATTTTTGATAATTAAAAAATACTTCCTGTGAATATTATACTTTGAAACTTTCAGACTGGTATTTTTACACTATAACCCATATTCCATTTTCAACTAACAAAGCAAGATTTTTTAAAATCATAACAATGTTAACCAATGTCTTTAAGTACCTCCAATATAAAATGTGTATATACAAATGTAGATTCACTGTTAAATAAGAGAAAATAATCAGAAACTTTTCTATCATTGCATCATCCTTCAATTATTGGTTTAACGGAAGTAAAACCCCAAAAAATCTCGTTTTAACGTTGACCCACACCAGCAGCTGAAGTTAAGCTGGAAGGTTTTGATGTTTTTCGTAATCTCTATGATGTTGGACGTGGAGTTTGTTTGTATATTCAAAAAGACCTCAAAGCAGAGGCTATCATGAGGAACAGCCCACCGAGGCCCTGAGAGACATAGGAAATAAAAGAAAAGAATTGCACTATACCCTAACCCTATTTCATTAAGGTGTCTTGAGGATTCATTAAGAGGTTTCGTGGTTAAGTCACTCTAGTGGATATGTCGCCGGACTTTAGATCACATGGTTCGCGGTTCGAGTGCACGCGTGGCACTAAGATATTAATCTGCAATTGCCACTCTCGACTAAGGCAGTGTAAAAAATGCACACCCGGTTGGAAAAAAAAAATTCCTTTAAATGCTAGAGCACCCTTAACCCATAGAAGTACAGAGCTTTTTAGAGGTCTAAATTAATCATCTTCAATCCTCAAATTGGCAATTATTATTTTTTCCACTCTTGCATGATTTGAAAAAAAAAAAATAATCATAGATATAACATGAACCAAAATGAATTATGATTGCAAAATTTAAGCTGAAACTGTCAATTTGAACACGGAAATGGTGATTATATGATATTCACTGCGTTGCCAATTTAAAGAGTTCAATGATAAGTTATATTCAAACTGCTCTTATTCGAAAATGCAACAACGTACTGCACTGGGAATGGACTAACAACTTTCAGTGAATTTTCTCTTTCTGCTCATGTATGATGAGTGATGCCCGGCATTCTTGATCAGCAGATGCTACCAAAGGAGACACTGTACCTCTATTCTCACTGTACCCCATTCGTGACAGAGGGTCCACATTATGTGGTTTGGTCTAATATCTTTTGATGCAAAGCCCTAAAAATCATACCAAATACATGAGCAGAAAGAGCAAAAATTTCCTCACATACTGTCCCCATTTTGGTTGCGTCAATACTCGTTGTTTGATGCTGAAATATTTTAAAAGGAAAATGAGCATTAAAATCCTTAAATTGGCAATGTGATAGAAAGTTTAAAATCACTGTTTTCCCCTGCAAATTGGCAACTTTTTGACTTCTCATCATAATTTCTGTCAATTTATATTCATTTCAGATACATGACGTTTTACAAGAAAAATGTAGCAATAAAATAAAAAAGTTGGTGTTGCCAATTTGAAGAATAAAAGCTAATCAAATTAGGCTTTAAATAATTCCTGTCACGAATGGGTTAAAGCAGCATGCTAAAGCCGGGTGA
>JAPZVO010001467.1:0-17145 GCA_029962745.1 Echinometra lucunter | reverse complement strand
TCGATGTAAACTTACTGGTCTAGTCACTAAAAAGTATCCACGGAGTCTGCCAGTGAACTCTTCCTTTTGCTGTCTGAGATGGAACCATGTATATTGCCATGATGAATGAGAAACAGTGCTATCTCGCCTTACAAAATTATAGGGGGAGATAAGAAAAAGAAAATGAACCACTAAATGCTAACAGATTGAAGAGTTTCATAAGCTAATTATTCAATACTTGGTAGGCTACCTTTTCATTATTTTAAGGAATCTAAACATCAAACCAAAATACATCCTGAAACTTTTCACTGCTTTGATACTTAAAAGAGAAGAACTTTTAGCACAGTGACATACATGTAGATGTCCATAACATTTCACATTGCAATAGAATAATGATATTTTGATAGTGCATTATCATAAACCCCTCAATTTTATGGCTAATTTGCACATAATACCATGTAATGTCAAACATGTTTCCCCTGTTTGACTACTGCAAATAATCAACATCAGTTCTATTATAAATCCATTCATTGGCAAAAATCAAATCTCACTTGTAGATGTGGATCAGGGACAGTGTCATCGTCATCATCTATTACGCTTTCCTTGTACAGTTCTCCATACAAGCTGCCGAATTTGGGTAGTCTCGACATTTTTGCCAGTTGGAGGATGTGGGGGCAAAATCTTGTCTCCCATGTAGTGATCATTTTATTTCCATTCTCTGGATACATCAACTAAAACTCCTGCTGAAGCTGGAGACAGAGAGGAAAGTAATACGTATATTGCACATGACAAATAAGAAAAAATCAAAAGTGCTATCTCAGAGGGAGGACAGAAATTAACTGAAGGGATAAATGTGTCACAACAAAAACCTTAACAAAACTCATTTATAACTCTTGGAAATTTGAAAAACTTGTGAAAATTTTGTGAAACCAGTTGAATGCACTCAAGTTTTAAATTGATTTTTTCTTTGTCTTTCTCTCTCACTATATAGTGCGTATCAAAAGAAAAGTTTACACTTAGAAAAAAATCCTGTAAAATTATAATTTGTTATATCCTAATTTTTTTCCCCACATTTTAACATTGGTACAGGTCCATTTTAGCAAATGACGATATAACTGTCGAAAAATATTTCCGCTTGAGAGAGCACCACTGACTTTTGGAAAGTTTGTGAAAAATGATTAGCACAGAATTTTGAAATAGTTATGCAAATAAAAGTAGACCTTAACCATGAATAACATGTTAGTGACAGCGGGCTTTGTTATGGGATTTGGTATGATTTCTTTCGTGTATATTTGGACCATGAACTATCGCTCATTTTAAAAGCCCTAGGTTGTCACTTTTCAATTTCTATATTGTTCCATAAATATAATTTCTTATATGTTTCAAGATCCCATTTTGTGGCAGCTCTGATTCCATGCATAAAACATGCAGTAAGGGTGAGATATTTGAATTTTACCACATCTGGTGAATCTTGCAGCCTTGGATAACGAGCCAATATTTCTGGTACACTTGGAGCTTTCAAGTAATCCAATTCCGTCTGTTGCTGTAAGACGCAGCCATAGCCTCTAAAATGCCTTTTGTTCATGACGTGATGCACGTTTACAAAAGAGCATCAGTTTCTTCTTCTAACGGAGCTATTCTTTGAGAGGGGTGTACTTCCTTTGGTTGTTTTTGAAGTTGCTGAAGTTGAGATTTTGTCACCTCCTTCTTTCGTTCTTGGTCTCATCAATTCATTACGAGGAAGATTCCTTCGCATTGTGTTGAGTTTTTGGCTCAAGTACCCTCTGTTGGAGTCACATGGATCAAACCATATATCCGCATGGTTACATAATGCAAGAAAAAATTGCAGTTTCAGTCAGCACAGGTATTGTGTATTCATGATGTAATAATGTGTTTGCACTTAGAACTACATGTATAATCAGAGTTACTACTGGATGAATCAGATGACAATGGTTGAGCATACACATGCAAAAACTGCCATAGCTGGGTTATCATTTATATCAAGAATAACAAGTAAATATGTACCCATTTTGTGAGTTCGCATGTGCTGTGTATCAGATGTCTCAAACAAATTTCTTTATTCACTTCTAAAGTTCTTGTATCATGATCTTCTGTCATGATATGATACAGTGTATCTGTATGAAAGTATGATTAAAAATTATTCACCACTTGCAATTTAATGACCGATCCAAATAAAGTTGAAAACACATACCAAAATCTAACGCTCAGAGTCCCATTAAACATTCAAGTAAAATATTTATATTCCTATGATGATACAGATGAGACTTCCCTTATTCACCTGACAATGAACTATTCAGTTAACCTATATCTGACAATATCATATATGTTTCAATAACTTTGGAATCTGGTTTGCACACAATGATTGTTGCTACATTGGACAAGCTTTCAGGTTGTCATGAAAAATTAACCTTTGTTGAAGATGTCTAAACAGAGTTTAGATACATGTATATAATAGTAAACACGACTAATACTTACATAAGGAACTTGTGAGCTGGATCTCAGAGTTGGATATGCCTGGATGATACTCTGGGCCACTTTGATTTTTTGATTTTTCGTTGGGTAACTGCATAATTAATTATGTACCAAAATACATTTCATAAATCTGCTACATATCTCCATAGCTTCGCCTTCATGCATTTAGAATTGATAAACAGAACAAAAACAAGACAACAATATGATCCTCAGATCAAATGTATCACCACTTTTTCACATCACTGTTCGTTTATTGCTCTTCTTGTATGTTGAATTAATGTAAATATCTTGAATGTAAGTATACTTCATATTTATCATTTTTCAAATTTCATACAAACCCCTTTAAAAATTTAGGAAGATATCAATCCTCCACAAAACATAATTTAAAACTTTGACTTGATTTGCCATGCATGGCCACAATAATGCAACATCCACTGCTAACATAAATATGTCTATTAATGCAATCCCATGTTGACTATTTGTACATGACTTTTTTTTTACATAAATCCCATCAAATTTGAGGAAGTTAAAAAACTCGACAAAACGTTTAAAAACATGGATTTGTGGTTGCCATGACACACATCACCAAATGCATCTTTAACAGAGTTTCGTATTGTTTAAACAAATTTTCATGAAACAATTCACTACATTCCTTCAAAATTGTTAGAATTCACTAATAAAGCCTTCTCAATACTTCACCTAAAACTTTTACATAATTATTGATGACTGGTTATGTCCCCAAAATGTATTTTAGGGAACACAAAGGACACACAAACACAGAAATATAATAATGAGAAAGGGGTAGGGTAATTTGTTTTAAATGTGCAAATTGGAGCTACTTACTAGGTGAAAATCTTAACCATTTCTGCACACACAATAGATGTCAGAAGGCGTCTAGTTTCTGTCGTTATTGTCGAGTTTGTGTTATACTCTTCATCTATTTCTTTCCCACGGGATGCCTTTGGATAATATCCTTCACATTGAAGCACTGGAAAAAATACAAGACAAAGAAAGTAAACATAGAAATATAAAGAAAAAGTACAGCAAACCTGGAAATATAAAATCAGGATTTACCCAGTTAGCATAGCAAAATGCTTATATTTTGAACCTGCCAAACCAATTTCAGCTTGTGTCGCAATTTTCTAATACATGTGAATGAATAGAATTTTATCAAAAACTTCACTTGAATGATTTTGTCAAAAATTGCTGAGCAACATCTTAAAAGGTAAATCACACCCTGAAGATCACAAGATGTACAATGTAGTGAATGCAAAAAACAGCATTAGTCTACTCTTTTAAAATTCATAAAATGGCCTAGCTTTATTTATTGTGGTCTTTTTAGAGGATAGGGGAGGTTGTTCCAAGCTCTCATCTTTTAGACAGGCTAAATTTCCTTAACCCCATACTATTGGTGGGGTTAAATGGCAATTTAGCCCCACCTATAGTACGGGGTTAAGCTTAGCCCACTTCGTTTTACACAGCGTTTTGCAAAGTGGGCTAACCCCACCTATAGTACGGGATTATTTGGCCCTGCAAAAAAGCAGGGTTATCCCACCAATTGCGGTGCTAAGAGCATAGTACGGGGTTAAGATCGCATGTGTAAAACGAAAGTGGGCTAAGCTTAACCCCGTACTATAGGTGGGGCTAAATGGCAATAGTACGGGGTTAAGGAAATTGTAGCATGTGTAAAAAGTGTACGAATGAAGCACTTGTACTACGAATGATCGACAAAAACCACTAGTCCGGGGTTAGCGAGTTTCGTGTGTAAAAAGCAAGCATCCCTTATCCGGGTTAGCAATAACAATTTGGCATGTGTGAAAGGAAAAAAAATAGTACGGGGTTAAGGATAGTACGGGGTTAGCGATAGTCCCGGGGTTAAGAAAATCCTGTGTAAAAAGGGCAATCTTTTATGTGTTTGTGTGTGTTCTGTGAATCACCTTCTCTCCATTGCACTAGTAGGTCTTATGCTTTTAACTCCAGTACAAGGGTTTATTAACCAGTGACAATCCCTGACTGATCCAATCATAATTTCAGAAAAGTAGACACTTGTCAGTTTTGGCAACACTTTGATGGTAGGTCACATACCTTTGAAGATCCATTTTCTGTTATGCTGTCAGAATTGATCTCATGGGAGCTGCTAGTGGAAGCCACTTCTTGCCGACCACTGACGTCAGAATCTGATGTATCTTCTGATGAGCCACTGCATACTTCTGTGGAGTGTCCAGGAAGACATTCCCTCCTTGTTTTAGAAGTTCTACATCTTCTGAATCATTCTCATCAATGTCAATTAGATTCTCGTACTCATTCAATTTGATCCTTAGAGTCACTTGCTCTGCATCCAGTCCAAATTTGGTTGCAACTTTTGCTTTGAGATTGTTCAAAATCCCACCATCTGAAGTTATCGTTATTAGTTTGTTCGTTGTCCACATGTAACACAAAACTTGATCAAATTTTCATTGGCCATTTTGATTTTTAATCTGCAATGAAGAGAAAAGGGGAGAAAAAGGTCAATCACACACACCACACATACAAAATGTTCATTTAAAGCCCACTATCAATTCTAATAATCAGTTTCAAACATATTTAATGTGCCTTTCTGGACTATAATAAGTGGTGAAAGTATCAATAAGAACTGAGTATCTTAATGTTTTGATTTTTTATGATGAGGCAATTCATGAGCTATCATTATGTATTTGGTAAGTGTCAGAGCACCCGATATCAATATCACTTGAATGACATTCTTTATCTAATTATTCTAGATATAACTTTCTAATCATTACAAGCTAAACATTAACATACTCAGTTTTTATCTCTACCTTCACCACTTATCAAGCTAGGTCTACATCTGAAGCCTTGAAACATCCAAAAAATTGGTCATGATCAACCAAGATGGCATACCTTTCTGTTGATACATGTAAATAATAAAAAAAATATTGCTTAAAAATCATTCCCAGAAAATAACTGATGGATTTTTTTAAAGCATATTACAAATGTTTACACCTCCAAAATTCATCTGGAATGCCTGAAGGGCCTGTGATTAATGTGATTTGAATTTGAGCTGACATTGCAACATTATTTGTGTGAAATTGCATATATATATATATATATATATATATATATATAGCTATAGTGATGGACAAAGATTTTTTTTGTAATTGTACACATTTTTTTTTTTTTTCAAAACAAACAGTGTAAAGAACAAAAAGCTTGAAATCTGTCAAAACCCCAGTAAACTGTTACTTGGTCTACAACTATGTGGTCTAGTGCCCATTATGTCTAATGGCACACTTGTGATTTGGGGGATTAGGATTAGGGATTAAATCTAGGGTTAGGGACAAGAAACCTTGGTATGCTTTAGGGTCAGGGAAATATGAAGTTTCAGACATTTAGTGTCAGACAAATTAATCGGATACACCACCTGACAATCAAACAAACCCCCTGTATATAGAGCAAACCTAAAACAAGTCTTGGGCGGATAAATGAGAGACATGCATGATCTTGTAACTACTATACCTTTCAAGATGATGGCACTTCTCATCACAATATACCTTAGCTCAGAATCACGTTGTTCATAGGAGTTGACGGCATGAAGAGGATGGAAATCCTTTAATTCCTCTTGCAGAATGAGGAAGTGTTCTGTTGGGGTACAAGGAGAAACCTCATATGCAAAGAAATGCTCATCAAAGTCTAGTGTGTTCCACAGAGTACCAAACAAGTATAGTTCTCCTAAACAGTATATTAGCTGCAATTGGCCAAATCTTGGCATACCATCCAAAACACCAATTACAAGCATCATTCCTGATCTGTATTCAATCCCCAGTATTGAAGCACATTTTGTTACTGTCACCTCATCTTCTTCACTCAGATCAGGGAATCTATTACGTATGGCAGTGTATCCTTCAGTTTCCAGGAGAATCTCTTGACCAATGTTACTTAACCTTACTGCTGTTTCCCGAGAAACTGAACTTTGTGTGTACCAGGTGTGACACTGTCTAACCTGAATTCTTTCGGCTATGGTCTTTACAATGTCTTTGAAATTGCAAGTTGCATTAGCCACAGATTTTCCGATCGCATGTTTCCCTTCAAATCGCATACACCAGCAATTTATTAAGGGACCAACTTGATCCATCATGAAGGGATAATGCACCATAAAATGGTGCTTCGGTGTTAACTTGCATTCTGGAAACAATTTTTTGAACATGTAATGGTGGTCTTCAATGAAACGCTTCAAATGAGCAATCAAAGAGTCACTTATTTCTCGAGCAAAGGCAATATCCATCACTTGTCGAAGTAATAGCAACAAATCCCAGTATGAATCACCTCTTGGTATCAGATCTCCTACTAAATGGGCAGGTATCTTAGAAAAGCACCACATCTGAGAAGCTGTATTCATCATGTTGGTATCTTGGTTCTGCAAAGTGGCTGCACTTACTGGTGATGGTTTGTTCTTTGCATCAACAAATCCATAAGAAAATGTTGCAATTCTCTGATTCAACAAATCTTGGGTAAATACCTTTCTTCAACTATGAAGTGTTTTAGGAGTAATTTGGCTTCACGCTTCCCCACTCCTTCTAAAATATCGTGCATGATATCTGGTGCATAGTTCCTTGTAATGTGAAAGTACTCTAACCTATTCAAAGTACATTGTCTCTTAACTCCGTGTTCTGAAACAGTGTTTGGGTTTCCTTCTACAGATTGCACGTGAGCTGCATAATTCTCTTCATTTCTTTTTTCACACTTTTCATCTAGAAAGACTGACTGCATTTCCGGTTTTGACGTCAAACATGATCGACAAGGGAAGTTTGCCGAAAAGCTTTCAACAAATCCTCCTATACTGTTGGCTCCTAAGTTATCTGCACAAATTTGTACTAGTGTCCCATGCATTTGAACTGAATTTCCATCAGACAGTTTTATTTCCATACCTTCGTTGGACTCTAACTCAGAAAGTTCCATTACAAAAGGCTCAAGAATAGGCTCAAAAGTATACTTTGAAAGGTCCAAACTATGGAAAAGTCCCAGCAAATGGATATTTGATAAGGGCTGCATTCAGCCTTGGGTGAATGTTCTGAAGTGAATAATACAGAGCACCGACTTTATGAACACCTCTCTTTGACCCTATAGGGTTTGTGACTTCAAACTCATCGAAGAACAATGCTATCTGCAAAGCGTTTGGGTAAGCAGTAAAAAAAGGATTTGCTTTAATCTGTGCACCATCACTATACCGCCTTTTTCACACCATCAGGAGAGTGTACCTTGTGTTCAATTCAGCACGCATCAGAGGATTACTAAGAATGATCCCCAAAGTGTCTCTCAAGGGAACATATTGAAAAGTTTCTTGAACAAGTACCTGTTTTGATGCGCCAGTTTTTTTGTCAATAAAAACTTCAAAACGATTTCCTAGAACTATTGTATTTGGCTTAATGTATCCAAGTTCCCTCTCAAAAAACTTTTCCTGCTGATACCTTGATTCACAATTTTTCAAACGGATGCTTAGCTTTTTCAAATGACGCCTTCAAGTCAATATAAGAACACGATGCTTTATCTGCATTTAATGACTGTAGTAAGTTATCAGTCTTCTTTTCTAAATGTGAAACAATAGTCTCAATCAGTGAAGTGGACTGCTGAGTAACTCTTTCAACAGTAGCATGGGTTACATTTGGCTGGGACAGTAATCCAGAAATGAACAGTGCAGCCCTCCTTTGTACATGTGTTTCATCATTGAGAGTTTCTTCATCCGTTTCATCACTGCTAAGGGGTTCTGCTAAGCCAACTTCTTCTAATCTTTGATTTTCATCATGTTCATGTTCTTCTCTCTCAATCCGAATTGCAACGTTTCTTTCAGGTGCTGGATGAAGCTGGTCCACATTAATGTGAGCATTCAGAATATGCTTTCGTAATGAATTAAAGGTACAAAAAGACCGTGGGCATCCTCCTTGTTTACAGACAAAATCAGTCCAGGGCCATCAAACAAAGCATGGGCATGATGTAAGTGAGAAAAGAGTTTACAAACACCATAAAATATCATATGACACAAAAAACATTTCAAATCCATGTCTCATATGTAGCTCCTTATGCAAGAATATGATGAAAGGCTCACCTTGTTAAGTCGGTACTTCAGCATTTGGATGGCCACACCAAGCCCTAGTATTAGAATTCAGATAAAACAGAATAAAATCAGAAATGTAGAAGTAGCATTTTTGTGAATCTCAAATAAATTTGCATATCTATTGAATTTGAAAATTCTGTGTAGAAGTTTGGAAGCCCCCCCCCCCCCCCCCCAGCCCTATTAGATAAACAGAATAAAAATCTGCAGAGAAATGTAGAAGTAGCATTTTTTTGTGCATTTTGAATGTGTCATAGATTTGCACATCTACTTGTAATGAATTTGATAAATCTGTTTGGATGCCCCCATCAAACTAAGCTATATTAGAATTTAGATAAAACAGAATAAAAATCTGCTACGAATTGTAGATTTTTTGTGAATTTTCAATAAATTTATTAAATTTGCATATCTAATCAATGTAGGAGCAGCATTGTTTATGAAATTTGAATAATTTTTAATAAATTTGCATATCTTATGAATTTGTGTTTGAATTTGTGTAGAAGTTTTGATGCCCCCCCCCCCCCCCACCAAGCCCTATTAGAATTTAGATAGAACAGGATAAAAATCTGAATTAGCAATCTTTGTCAATCTTGAATTTCCATAAATTTGCATACCAATGATTTTGAGAAATTTGTGTAGAAGTTATGAAGGCCCCATCAAGCCCTTTCAGATAACAGAAACAGAAAAATGCACTGCAAAATACGGTAGAGAAGTAGTATTTTTAGTGTTTTTTGATAATTTCTGCATAAATTTGCATGATGAATGATTTATCTAATGAATTTGAGAATTCTGTGTAGAAATAGAAGTTTAGAAGGCCCCATTCAACAAGATGTTTCAAATTATAAAACATACAAGATCTAAATCGGCTGCAAACAGAGAAGTAGCATTTACAGTGTTTATGAAGAATTTTGCATAAATTTGCATAATTAAAGATCAAATGAATGAAAGAATTCTTTGTAAGTTCTTCATTTTGGGATTATACAGTATCTCATCTGATATGCTCCTTCAAAAGCACCTTATCATCTAGATCTAGATCAATTAATTTTCATGCTGTTGCAAGCCTTTTTATGCATATTTTTCGTTAAATTGCCAATTCATCTACTGCCAAATTGTCCACTCATCGCATGATCTAATACCTTCGTTTAGTCTAATGCCATTTCATTCAACATTTCGTCTAACAACCATTTGGTCCAATAACCATTTGGTCTAATAATCACTTCGTTAATTACCAGGTTAACAAGAGTCCAATTAGTCCAACTGGTATAATGGACCAATTAGCCCAGATGAAATGGTAAGTTGTCGAATGGCAATTAGACCGTGTGGATAGGGTGGACAAACTGACGCTAGACCAAACGATAGTAGACGAGTTGGTAATTAGACGAATCGGAATAAAACCAATAAGTAAATAAACATACATTAAGGACATTTTCCCATTAGATAGTACTGGGATCCCCCATTCACTTTGCATATGTTGGGGTCCTAAACTAAAGTAAAGCTGTGCAGGTCCTTATGCTGCGCACCCTGCAAAAATATGCACAATACAAAGCATTCAGTGGGCGAAATTTCTGCTGTGAAAAGCAACGAGATTGCCATTTATGTTTGCCAGAAAGAATGAGTCATTTTCCTTTATTTTTGGTGATATTTATCATTTAAGACTCGAGGTGAAAATCACTTAAAATTCAGTCAGCTCAAAATCAAGATTTAGATGTACATTGATTTAATACGTGTGCGCAGTTCTAGGACCCCTTTCACTACAACCACCAAATTCGACATGGGCATCAATGTTGACTTGAATTGTTACTGATATTTGTCCGTCAGTTTTTTTTTCAGGGATTTAATATGTAGAATCAAAATATATTAAAGATAAATGAAAGTAGTTGCAGTAAGAACTGATTACATGAGAAAGTCTGTCAAACCAGGCTTAATTGTCACTTTAATCATCGAATGGTAGTTACATAAACTGAAATTTGTGAAATCTTTAAATCTACGCTGAAAAATGTTCACACTGAAGATCATGCACCAACACAGATTAATGCACGTAAGACAATGTATTATTATTGCTTTGAATATCAGCCTGACGCTTGACCCGAATCCCATGCTAATTTGTTAATTTCTCAGCAATTACACAATTTCTTCGAGAATCCTTTGGCACATATTTTTAATTTTATTTATACTGACACTTTGGTGCTCATTTTATTTGATCTTGTACGAACTCATTTGAAATACCACAACTGGCAGGACAAGTCCACTCCAACAAAAACTTGGTTTGAATAAAAAGAGAGAAAAAAATCAACAAGCATAACACTGAAAATTTTATCAAACTCGATGTAAAATAAGAAAGTTATGACATTTTAAAGTTTCGCTTCATTTCACAAAACAGTTATATGCACATCTCGGTCGGTATGCAAATGAGGGAAGTGATGACATCACTCACTATTTCTTTTGTATTTTATTATATGAAATATGAAATACTTTGATTCTCTTGTCACTGTCATGTGAAATGAAGTTTCATTCCTCCCTGAATACTTGGATTTGTTGGAATTCCATTATTCTAACATTTTGTACTTCAGGCAAGGAGGTCCTAATGATTAATCATCAAATTCGTAAAAATTGAAATATTGTATAATTCAAAACAAAAAAGAAATAGTGAGTGACATCATTGACTCTCTCATTTGGATGTAACTGGCTCGTTCATATCACTGTTTTGTGAAAAATAAGCGAAACTTTGAAATGTCATAACTTTCTTAAATTAATATTTTACATCCGATTTTGAAGAAATTTTCAGCGTTATGCAAGTTTGAATATTTTTATTCAAATCAAATTTTTTCTGAGGTGGACTTGACTTTTATCTTTAATTGAAAGGGTGATTTTAGCCCGGGGGGGGGGGGGGCACTCGACCGAAAAAGTGGTAGGGGTGTGCCACAGGCGAGACAAAAAATGGGGGCCTTGGAGCAGGCTTATTGTAAAAAGGAGGGTCCTCGGAACTACAATTTTGTGAAACGGGGGTCCTTGGAACGGCGCCAGCGTACAGTACGTGCGTATGCACCCTTAAGGAACGGGCATGCGTGCATGATGCACCTAGCCCAGCCTCCGCCGGGTGCGCTCGCGCAGAGACAATGGTTGGACATCGCTCGGCCGCTTTTCACCAAAATTGCAGCAGATCAATGCGACCCAAACGGCGTAACGAAAAATATGCGAAGCTTTGGAGCGGATTTTTTTCTTCTCGATAAGAACAAAATGCTATGCCTTGGAGCGACTTTCTTCGTTTTTTTTTCTCAATAAGACAAAAATGCTATGCCTTGGAACAAAAATTTGGGTGTAAAAATGGGGTCCCCTCTTTGGCACATATGATATACCACTAGATCTAGATCTATGCATTATATACTGAGTGCCCCCCTCCTGGGATTTTAGCCTCTGGAAACAAAGTGTGAAGCTTTCTGTCCCCCATCATACATTCGATTTAGATAGAGTGTAGGTTTGGGTGCAACTAACCCAGGGAGCTCCGGTTCGCGAACAGTGAAAGACAATCCAGTCTAGTACCGGTACGGTAAGCGTGATCAAAAATCCAAGTTGGTCCCGGATGTTGGTCCAACTCCGTCCAAACTAGTAAAGACTCACTCCAAAGAAAGTCCAAGGCAAGATGATCGAATTCAAATTAAAGTTAAACTCTTAATTTTACCAAAATAGCACCCGACTTCTTACACAGAGGCATTTTCTCGATCTATTCATCAAATTTTCGCCAATAATAATTGTTCTGTTTTGTTATAAATTGTGCTACGAAATTGCGTATTTCTCAAGTGTCCAGAAATGGCGTCCATCATACATGCACGGCACACATTCAACAGACCTACAGTACATGCTAGCAATGTACACTAGGCCCACACAACATGCATACATATACGTATCTAAATCCCCTCCCCCAGACCAGGCCCCAGACTTCGGAACAAACAAATAATAATAGTCAAGACTTTGATGAAAATATCAAACTGTTTCAAGGAAGAGGGGATACTTACCATTAAAACCGATGATTAAAGGCGATTGAAAAAGTCATTCGGAACACGATAACTTCGAGCCGAGCTAGGATTTCGACCGCGCATCGCATCACCTGACACATGACGTCACTTATATCAAACTACAGTCCAATCACAATGCACTATGATTTACCATTTATGGTAATGTTGAAATACCATTGACGAATGTGTTATTCGATCGTTTCAAGACGTCCGGACCCACGACTGGTCACATTTTCTAACATTTAAAAGTGTAAAATAACACTTACTGAATCCAACACTTCGTAAATGTTAAAATTTAACACTTTAGTTTTTAGCGTGTAGTGAGTTTGTAAGTGGATACATATACATGTGAGCCAGAAATCATAACCCCCTCCCACTGTCCATTTGATATCGGTTTGTTTTCACTTTCTTTTGCAATTCCCCTCCATAATTGTGTGGTACATAACCACACAAAAATCTGGGATGCTATAACATGGGAGTCCATGGAAAAAAATGAAACTTTAAGTTTTTATCATGTATTTGGGCAGAACATATTTCCAATAGAAATATGCATATTTCGATCAGTCTCTTCCCTGAAAATGATATTCAAAACCTCATCCCTTGTCATTTGTGCTGGGAGGATGGATGCTGGAATAGGGTATATAGAGCAGTCTATTTTCAAGGGGGGGGGGGGTGTTGAGGCTTTTGATTTCTTGCCCACGGATGGACTGTATCGACCATTGATTATTCATATCCATGTGTCAGTGATACAAAAGTGTATCTTTATAATGTGGCTCAACCTTAATTTGTTGCTACAAATGCAAGTTTCAACCTAGCTAATAGTCTAGTGGAAAATCTGAAATATACATCTCCAAAAATTGCTAGCGGCATTTAAAGGTAAAAGTGAGTAATCACCTTTTTAAACCTAATAATTATGAGTATGCTGAATCCGATAAACCCGGTTCCCAAGCGATTTTTGACCATCTTGACAACCAAACCTGCATAATTAAAACAGGCTGTTTTTGCCCATATGAATACGTGGTATTAAACATACCGGTAGTCAAAAAGACTGTAAATATAGAAATTATGTATTAAATTTCATAATTTGCAACTTGCTTACTCAACCAATCAGGATTATGGTCAAGATATGCAAACTTTTGGTCATTTGATTATTAAATTTCAACCAGAAAAACTTTGCAAGGCCATAATTTAAAAGAAATAAGGCTTGTTGCTATGGCAATCGTATGAACATGTTTTTTGTCAAAGAAGCCCAATTTATATCCAACTATAACAGTGGATACATAATTAAAGTGTGTTTATTTATTACTTCAATGCTGACCAGTTATATCATTGCGATTTATATCACATTCATTGACTGTCAAGATCTAGCTGTATAGGGTTCGTTTCCAGCTAGGGCAACCATTTTTGAAAATGTGTTTTCAGATAAAAATGGCCGCATAATTTGGTACCTTGTTATATGATAAATTAGCTATTGTTCATGTTTTTATTGAACATGGTGCTCTAACATCAAACAAACCTTATTTTGTCAAATTATAGCTTGAACGTTAGGATTTTTTGGATGAAATCAATCTGATGACCAACAATATATACATCTACACCATAATACTGGGTGTTTGAGTTCATACGTTAAAAATTATGTCATTTATAGCCTTTTTTCTTAATTTACAGTCTTCATGACTTTATTAACCATGTAAGTCTATGGGCATATCATATTAATGCAAATTTAATAGTCAAGATGGTCAAAAATCGCTTGGGAACCAGGTTTATCGGATTCATTGTATTCATATTAAGTTAATTAAGTATAAATCCCCATGCACTTTTACCCAAAAATGCTTCTAGCATTAACAATATTGAGAAATCTCACTAGACTATAAATATCAAGGAATGGATGAGGTACGTGATGCATTTACATGTAGCTAGAGTGGGGTTTATCACATGGGCAAGTCCAAGATAATGTCCCCTCAAATGTCAAAAATTCATCTTGATATAACAGGGATTTTATTGATGCAATATGTTAGTTAGATAGTTGAAGTTTTTATATCCAGCAAAAAAAAATTCAAAATACGCAAATTTATGCGAGAAATCATGCCTTGAAGTGCATCAACTTCAAAATGAGCCTTACGTATGGGACAATTTAAATCAACGGAATATTTGTTTGAATAAATTCCTACATGGACATGACTGTTCTATGCTCTAGTTTAATATACAATTAAAAAAAGAAGGGTCAGCTCATTGATAA
Organism: Echinometra lucunter; assembly: GCA_029962745.1. NCBI lineage: Eukaryota > Metazoa > Echinodermata > Echinoidea > Camarodonta > Echinometridae > Echinometra > Echinometra lucunter. Next base: position 2,318 of record JAPZVO010001467.1, on the reverse strand, counting down.
TGCACATTATGCACTGTCCAAGGACATTGTGTCCCATACGTAAGAATTTGGGGACATTTTTTTAAGTTCTTTGCGACAGTACTATAAACACTGCCCAACCATACTTTTAGAAGTTCTAATTTATTTCTTTACAGTCCCAATTCCAAAAACTAGAAGACAATATCTAATTCAACTTTCATTTTATAACTAATTTAAGAAGTGTCTATACGTATGGGACATTTGCCTTACGTATGGGACATTGCATACAATTAGTGTGTCTGATGTACATGTTAAACTTTGTGCAAGAAATATGTAAAATTCCAAAAGTGAGATTCCATACAAAGTTTGGCGGGCGATCTTCAAGCATTTTTATCTTATATTCGGTATGCTGTGAAAGATAAAATAACCGGCTACATTTTAATCGGGGGTCATGAAATATAAATCACAGGTTTAAAACTTACGGCAGGTATTCAAATATCCGTCATTATAACTTGAATCAATCTGGTAAACTAGCAATTTCCCATTTATAATGCATGGGAATCCAATTTTTGCCACTTTTTCCACATTTTTTAATTTTGCAAGCTGATCTCAATATAGAATGGGTACAATTTGCACATCACCAGAAAGGGTATAAATTTGTCTGTCTTTTGATCGGTGTTCAGTTCATAAAACTAAAAATTAAAGATGTAGGAGCTCCGATATCGTCAAATTTTGTCAAATCTACTGGCCACATTTTCCTCCACTTTTGTCCTTTTTGGGAGAAGAAAAATTACAAAAATGCATCTTAGCATTTCTAAAAAAGTAATGCATGGATTGGTATGAAATTTGAAACACATCATATGAACAGTTTCTTAAACAAGATCAAAAAAAAAATCAGTGTTCAATTTCCCCTGTGTTGCATCGATCGCAAAATGCTTGCACAATTTCTAACAATTTATTACTGGCAAAAAGAAGCTGCTGAAAACTGCTTATCTAAAAAAAGAGCCAATGGAGTAAATTAGAGAGTCAAAAGGGGCCTAAAAGAGCTAGGATCGAAAGCTTAGGCCCCTTTTGACTCTCTAATTTATTACTGGTATACATACATGTATCTTATCTATTTCAGGATTTGATATCCCTCTGACAGGGAATAATTAGCTATTTGACCCCCTGACTGGGATAATTTGCCAGAGATCGGGAAATACATGCCCCTCAGAGCTATATGACTATAAATACACCCCTGAGTTGTTTATATAGGATACTGAATGATACTATGGGTAGGCACAACAAAGAGATCAGAAGAGCATACCTAAAGAGAAGAAAGGAAAAAATCAGAGAAGAGAAATTAGCTCAGGAAGATAACACAAGTGACATTCAAGTTGATAGCCCAGCAACAAGAAGCCATATTGTTACTGAAGATAAGAGCCATTCTGAAAGCCATATCCTCTCATCATCATCCTCATCATCCCTATTTCCGACATCATCAGCATCACTTCCATCAACTCGTGGTCAGATTTGTGTGAACACTGCAAAATCAGTTTGCACTAGTAAAGACTCTTCAACAACAGCTGCAATTTTACGAGGTGAAATCCCTAAAAAAGTACAAAATGACATTTTGTTGACAAAGTGGAATGAATACAGATTATTAAATAAACAATTTACTCTCATCAAGAGAAGATTAAACGTGATTGAATGTGGAAAAAGAGGTCAGATGCTATAATCAGATGGGAGTCGACATGAAAAGATGAACAACAAGGTTTGTATTTTGGAATTTACTGACTATTCACATATAAAACGAAACAATTCTCAAACATTGCAAAAATATATATCCCCTGTCAGCTGATCGTAAAATTGCGCTTAATCATCGTAATAATTTATAAATATCTTGTCATAATTAGTAATATTATCAGGGCCCTGTTGCATAAAACTTTTATGTCATGATTTATGTCATGATTCATGACATAAATCACCGAATCATGACATAAACATAAATGTTGACATAAATCCGTTGCATAAAACTTTATGTCGGAAATCACGACATAAAATCATGACATAAATATATTTGAATGACATAAATTTATGTCGTGATTAAAATCATGACATAAACATAAAGCTCCCTGACAACAAAGATGGCTGCCTTCGTTGCTGAGGTGGAGGAGGAAGAGGAGAGGGATCAGCATGTAGGGAGGGTCTTTAGGGACAGGCTTCACCCCCTTGATTCATTCACTGATGAAGAAATGGCCAAGAAGTATCGATTTTCGCGGCAAGGTGCGATGGCCATAATTGATCTCGTTGGGGAGGGTTTGGAGCACGCAACAGGCCGTAACTGTGCGATCTCTAGCACTCTCCAAGTATTGATGACA
>JAPZVO010001466.1:0-17156 GCA_029962745.1 Echinometra lucunter | reverse complement strand
TAAGTTTGTAAATATAGGCCCCGCTTGTAGAAAAATGATACAGAATAACATGAAGGGGAAAAGGAGGAAGAGAAAGAAGAAATCGAGGAAAATGAATGATTTGATCCCGGTGTAGTCACTCTGTATTGACTTCGTGCCTGTACGCATGATCGTTCGAAATTTCGCATAAAAATGGGTCTTTTTTTGAGCATGTTCGCGATTTCGAAATAAAGGGGTTGTTTTCATTAGCTTGTACTCGAAATGGGAAAAAAGGTGTTTTTGAGCTTGTAGACTTCTACTCGAAACTGAAATAAGTTTTTTTTTTCTGGCCCTTGTTTGCAAAAAGTGTACTTGGAATGCGAAAAATAGGGGTCACTTTTTAAAGGCCAATTTGCACCAGTTTTGTGCCAAATAGGGGTAAAAATGGCTAAAAGTGTACTTGAAACACCGCTAAATAGGGGTCAAATTCTGGGTTGCCGAACGAAAATTGTCAGCGTCACAGGGATTCGAACCTTGGCCACGATTAACATTAGCATGACTGGTAATCGAGTTCTGACAGTGGCTTAAACCACTGCGCAACAAGCAGCTGACGAGGCAGTCGCTGCACTTTATTCATTTATAGATCTACCTGGATTCATTTCTATTCTTAACTTTTCAGACATGAGCATGGAAAGTGATGGGTCTCTATTATAAACTCTAGACTCTAGAATCTATATCATTCCAAGTCATATCCCTAAATTTGAATGGCTGTCGCAAAAGGACTACTACTGTCATGACCATAGGCTAGGTCAAAACGGTGTTTTGAATAGAGAAACTAATTGCCGACATGAACGCGAAATAAATTCACTTAGAATTTTAGAGCTGCTATAACCATGATAACAGAGGAGAAAAGTTTGAATTTACTTACCAGCATCATTCCGGCAGTGCCCCGAGGCTCTCTGGAAGACTTCCTTTTTCAATTTTGCGACAGCCACCCAAAGACAGGGAGAGGGAGAGATTAGCTAGATAGCTACTATATTTATTTGATGAGTGTAGGCCAATGAAAACAATAAATGTGGGCAGTGTATACAGCCACACGCGTGTGTCTTTACCTTACGGCCACACGCGTGTGGTTGTATCCACAGCATCGACATGAGGATACAGCCACACTCAACTGAATTCCCACTTTATGCGCCGCTACAGCTATCGCTAGTGTGTATGTATGCACGCACAAGCCATGTGTCTGTGTTGCCAAACCCCAGAACTTGGATCGTCACGAAGGTTTTATCTCTTGAAATTCACTGAAATACAAACAATATTGTACTATATTGTCACCTGCTTGCTGACAAGGTGAGAATGAAGTGAAAATATTGTTTGTATAATAAGTGAAATCGAGAGATAAAACCTTCGTGACGACCCAAGTCGCAGCACATACCATCGCATGAATACACATTGCTTGTGCAGTGCAGTGCACACTAGCGATAGCTGCAGCGGCGCATGTATAAGTGGGAATTCAGTTGAGTGTGGCTGTATCCTCATGTCGATGCTGTGGATACAACCACACGCGTGTGGCCGTAAGGTAAAGACACACGCGTGTGGCTGTATACACTGCCATAAATATTATGCCTCCAAATCACACTTTCACATGCCCGGCTAGCACTGCAAACCACCTTCGGAATTCACCAGTGGATTAGAAAATCTAACTGTGATATCAGAATCTAAAATTTATTTTTCAAACTCAAAATATTGACTTTTGATTGATACAAGTACCTACAATGTACCTTAGCGATATCACTGCTTGATTAATTTCCATGTCAATAGCATGACCTCTGACATCTTACACCTTCTAATCTCGCCAGAGATGCCTGGCGCGATCGGCGAAGAGCGTTACATGCAGCCATAGAGATTCTATATATTGACACTAGAGCACTCACTACGCATAATTTGCGCGTGCACTGCTGCTCTGCGCAATAGAGCAGACAGGCTGCCATCTTAATCCGGGCAAACACTCCGATTCTGCCCGGATTATAGCATGTTAGCCTACATGTATATGGGAGCGAGTTGAGATACATGCATGTCAATTTCGCTGCAATTACTTTACCATTTTCCTCTGTTTAACGTTGTATACAATTTAAAAGTCATATGACCAAATATATTCATGTTTTATAATGTGATCTCCTTGTCATTTTAGGGCAGATGCAGGGGGGGGGGGGGGGGTTGGCATGGAGAGGATGACCCTTCCTAGGATGCTGAAATGTATTGCATGTATGTGAGTTTAGGGAGTGGCAAAAATATAATTGATTTGATATATTTTTTAAAATGGGAACGATTTATTTACAAGAGTTCCTCCCCCCCCCCGAAAAAAAATAGGTGGCATCATGGGAAACACCCCAAAGTGCCCCTTTGGTTAAAATACACACATATTTGTACAATGTAAGTCCCCTGAGTATGGAACTATTTTAATGAAATAATGGAATCATATTTAATATGAGGGCATGGAAGTTGTTCAGATGCATGCGATTCACTTCTGAGTGAAAGGGTAGGGGTAGCACCGAAAGTGCCCATGGGGCATTAGAAATATATGCACATTTTATGGCTTCTCAATATAATAATGCACAATTTCAATTTTCCTAAATTTTGTTTAATGAATGTTTCCCCAAGCAGTGGAAGTTTAAAGTTGTTCGAATTGGGTAGGCGTGCTTACATGTGTACCTCACTGAGGGAATAGGCAAAGGGGCTTGGGCCTAGAGACAAAATTTGTATATAAGTGCCCCTGTTGCTAAAAATGACAAATTATATTTATCAGTAGGTTGTGAAAGTACAATCAAATTATGAACAATTATAATTTCCGTTTGCAGAAGGATGATTCCTACCACGTTTGGCCAAAATCCAGCTGCTTCTCATTGAAAAAAAAATTCACTTCTATTTCTGCCCCATGAGCACGTTCGGATAGTGCTGCCCCAACAAACACATTTCTCACTAGGCACTTAACAGATTTGGTAATTCTTTCTGGTTAGGAATGATTCCAACCAAATTTGGTTAAAATCTAACTATCCATTACTCATATAGGCAGGAAATTGTTCATATTTATTATCAAAGGGGCACTTTAGTGTTTCACCCTTAGCCCCCCCCCCCCCTTCCTCAGGGAGGGACACATTTGTATCTTCTAGACCCTGTCTGAAAATTTCTCACTTCTCAACTTGTGCCTATATTCCATCGTAAAGCTCACCCAATTGCAAACAATGTACATTTAGCATCTTAAGGGGTCACCCCCTCCCTGCCCCTGCCCCTGACTCCAACATCGGTTTGCGTGGTTACACGTACACTTCCAAAAATATAAAATTTAGTCCATAAGGAAGTTTTGTGCCAAAATGGTGCCTTTATCCACCTTGTAATGATACAGCTGCAAAGCTAAGCCCCTATAGCCCGTACCTGGTTATGTTGATTTTTGCCGGGATTAAGATGGTGGACGGCCTGATCAATTCGTCACAGTAATGCGGGGGGTACATGTAGGCCCTCTAGTGTCAATATATAAGATCTCTATGTATACAGCGCACACTCTCGCACGTATCACCGGTCACCAAATACGTGCGAGAGTGCGCACTGCGTCTACCGCTCTTCGCTGATCGCGCCTAGAGCCTGTGGCGAGACCAGCAGGTGTAAGATGTCGGAGGGTCGCGCTATTGACATGGAATTAATTAAGCGGCAATATCACTAAGAAGGTACATGTAGGTGGGTCATTCCATCCGGATTCACCAAATGGGTTACACCCTACTTTCTCAGAATGTGTTCAAATTTGGTACACATAAAATTCACATGTGTCATGGATGAAACAAATAGAATTACTGGAAACGGCCCGTCGGTCCCGCGCTACGGCCCGCCCTTTTTTTTTTCATTTTGGCAAAAATAGGCATGACCCCCAACTTTAACAGCTATTGTGCCAGAACTGGATGACCAATTTTCATGAAACTGGTACCATTGACAAGGAAATTCAGAAAGAAATCCAAAAAAATGCATCAAAATGAGTGCTGCACAATCTAAAAGGTCATAACCTCTTGACCTTTATTTGACCTTGTTTTTTACCCCCAGGTGCAAATTCATCGAACTGTATTTTGAAGTATGTTGATTGTCACTATAATGTTTACAAAATATGTTAAAGCAAAGATGATATTTATTTCTTCACCTTTAAAAACTTAAACAAACCAGTTGCTTTGAAAATTCATTGTTGCCCCATGTATTGACATTTGTGTAGGTACAATGTTGGCAAGTCTCATGTTATATGCATACTTCCACACTCGGGTTACATTATAAATACAGGTAAAAGAAATTAATCTTTTCAGGTTATTACATAAATCTAATTTTAAGCACAATATGATAGTGTATGTGAGAGTATATAAATAGATATTTTGGCCTTCTGATGGGGGGGGGGGGGGTGCGATATTGCAACAACCCCCCCCCCCCAACAGAGGCCTAGGCCTATATATCTTTAAAGTGATTACACAATGGTAAACATTTTTTTATATGATCGAGAATGGAATTATAAGAGGAATAACATTAGAAATTTGATGATTTTCAATCGAAATCAGTGCATTTTGGCTAATTTTCTCATAAAAAGTCAAGAGTTGACAAAAAAATTGGGGATGGGGTATGATGTCAAAGTGGGTACCCTGCTTCGCGCATTGCAGTTGTGCTAGGTGCTAGACTGTACAATATATATTATGCGTTGCGCGCATTGTGCTAGAATTGCGCGACAAGGTACCCACTTTTACACCATTTTAACGTCAAAGTGGGTACCCATTTGAAACTTGGTCACAGCGCTCTTTTAAATGAACTAACATTGTTTCAGCATTGGGTACCCCTTTTAAGGTGCAATATTTCATACCCATTTGAGGGTATCTTGCATTGTTTTTATATACCCTAAGCAGAGATATCTTCAACTAGATGTTTTTCCCTGTTTTTCAAGTAAAAAAAACGTACTTGTAACACTTAAAGAATGTTCTCATTAAAAGAGAGGTATTTTTTCTTTTCTTCACACAATAACAGCGATTGATTGTCATATTTTCATTCCATCGTCAGGGTCTATCCAATTTCCTACCCTTTTCGGGTTCCAGCACTAGGGAATTTGATACCCTTTTTTCTGATTTTTGCTGTTTTTGATACCCTAAGTGGATCCCTGGGTTCCCCGCCTGGTGCTTAAAAATGACCCTTTTCCTACATTTTTGTTTACACAAATGATGTACAAGCCTCAATGAGACACATCCCCCTGGGGGGAAAAATTCTGATTGAAAGCACCGAGCCATAAAAAAATTGAAAGCACCGAGCCATAAAAAACCCATTAAAAAACGTTTTAAAACTTTTTTTTTAATGAAAATGTTTTTTATTACAACCCTGACCGATATATAGATAGTTGGCTATGTAGATAAGTTTAAGAAAGGCCTCTTATTGTTTTGGTCAATAAAAATGATACAGGTTGCACTGTGCTTATACTGTAGAAATGAATATCATTCTACACAATGCATTCGTAAAAAGTATTACTACTTTGATACTATGTATTACTATTTTGTCATTGTACTTGTTAACAGACAGCAGTAAGCAACGAGTACGTCTGAGAAGGAAAAATGAAAAGGGGAAAGGCCAAGCTTGAGGAGCTACTGACAAGATTGGCAGGTGGTACAGCTTTGAGTTTGGCAGAATGCAATCTCTAGAAATTTCCTAAGGCACTCAGGTAACTCGGGGTCAAATGTATTATAACATTTATTTTGTCTTAGATGCTTTCATACTTTTTTATATTTGCAACATATCTGTCATAGGGGAAAAAATTAATGTGGATTTTCATTGTCTTCATTTCATATTGCATTAGTTTCATGCATAAGATCTTACAGGAAAAACCCTAAACACTGAAAGAATTTTCCTCTTTTCAAGGGGATATCCAAAGGATATCCATTTTCAGCCTGAAGAATGAAAACAATCTTACTTTTTAAAAATCATTAATATCATGAATAGTATGAGTCAAACGAAATAGGATTTACAGAAACTTCCTGTTATGGATTATAGAGTCATGTCATCACAAGCATACATACATTTTGTAAAGGATGGGAATGTTGAAAAAATTGGCAACATCCAACATCCCTTTCCTTACTCAAAAAGTTCACCAAACCTGTGTGGGGATCAAAACTGTTTCCATTCATTCTTTTGAATGCAGGAGAATTTTTAAATGGGTGAAATCTCTGACTTGTAGATGTTTCTCACATCCTTTAAACAATAGACAGTGCTTCCGAACCCCTGCACGAGTTTGGCCTGTTTGACACTATTTTTATTCCTCTATGAATGAAACATTGTTTTGTTTCCATGCATGCTCTCATGATTACTTAAGAACCATTTGATGAATCAACTTCCAACTTGAATCATGTACGCATATGGGAAAGACGAGGATCTGATTAGATTTGGGTCTCACAAGGTCAAAGTCATAGGTCATAAGGTCATGAAAGTTGCATAAAAACGATTTGACGGATGAACTTCAAACTTGTGTGTCATGTATGCATATGGGAGGGAAAAATGATCTGATTAGATTTGGGCTCATGAGGTCATAGGTCACAGGTCATAGAGGTCATATACATGAAAGACATCAGGTATGTAGTTGGGGAGACTGAGAGACTCCTTGTTCTTTGGGAAATTTGAATTGTTTATTGATTACTTTATATTGATGTGCGAGTGGAGGTGACATAATGACACCAAACAAATAGACATGGTCAGCAATTACAAATTTCCTAAATACAGACATTGCAAAATGGGTCTAATTCAGCAAGAAAAGTGTGAAGTGAAAATTTTCACATTCCACTACCTGAGATACTTATAGTGCTGTGTGCACATGTACATGCATCTCTATGCAAACACCACTGAGTGTACACTGTGAGTTCTCTCTGTGTCATCATCTTTCTCTCCCTCCCCCTCTCATTCCCGCTCCTTGTCATTCTTATAAAATGACCCTTGCCTGTCTCTATCATTCTCCCATTGAATTCTCCCCTTCTCTCTTGTCCTCCCCATCTCAGTTACACAAATCCTGCTGCAGAAATAACATAGAATGCCTGGGACATCATCTGTTGCATGTCATTTAAAAAATTTGACTTCAGAAATTTTTTTTTTAAAAACCTGATGTGAATTATGATTTTTTGCCTGGAATTCGTAGCTTCATTATCAGTCATTCACTGAGTACAATTTAAGCATTCACAAGCTCTGAGGGTTTTTTTGTTGGGGGGGGGGTGCAATTTTTAAAGACAGCAATCAAGGGAAAGCAATTGACTATGCACATGTTTCACGGCAGACATGGGTTACTTAATGAGGTCTATGTTCTTTCAGACTAACAAACTCAACATTCCCCCTTAAAAAGGAATTATGTACATGAAAATGACTCGTTCTTGTGATAGTGTACTCAGCCATTTGACAAATCAACTTCAAACATGAGTCATGTCTGAATATGGGACGGAAAATGATCTTATTAGATTTTAGGGTCACAAGGTGAAAGGTAAAAGATCATGAACATCTTTGTGTACATGATAATTGTATGTCCTTTGCGATAACTTCTGAACATTTGAGGGATCAACTTCAAATATGGAGACACAGTGTAATTGAATAAAACCTCTTTTTTTTCAGTTTCGTACTCTAATTGTATCATAACATATTTGCCATAATTGAAAGTGATATATTTGTGATGTGGTTTGATGTTGAGGCATTCATTATGTTTTCAGATTGTCTGTTCGTCTGTCTGTCTACTCAATAATGCAATATCTCTATAACCTTTGAAATATGAACTGCAGACTTAGTGCAAGAATATCTATCTAACAGGATAATTTCTTTAGAGTTCAGGGTGTGTAGGTCAAAGAGCAAAGGTCACAGAGGTATATTTCAACATGTTAGTTTGAAGCAGAGATTCCAACACTTTCGATGTCACCCTAACTTCGGCTTTTATGTTCACAATCGTTATCCTCCCTTAATTAAGTTTTTGCAGGGAGCAGTATACAGTACTGTTACCATCGCTATTGAAATACAAGTATGAGATATTCAGATTGAGTCTGAAATACTGTGCGCTAACTTCTCCATGTAGTACATCATTTAATTTTCCACTTGCATCAAACTTATCTCTGGGTTGAAATGACGTACACCATGACTGCCAACGGAACTGAAGTAAGCAACTCTTGTCTATATGTTTGCTGCTACATAACTTTAAGGCAAAGACATGCAGGCAAAGTATGCAGGTTTTCTATGCTGACTGCCCTGGCACAGGATTGTGAGCATTATTTATCCCCTCAATAGATAAGTTCCCCCAAAGTGCATGTAATATAATTTCCTGTAGAATGTTAGGACAAGTAGGTGGGAAAGTCTGATACTGAACAAAATAAACATTATGACTGGGAATTTCAAGTATTTTTGAACGTTGGGTACCTGTCCAAATATCGGGCGGGAACCGGATTTCCCAAAAATGATACAACAGAAAACAGGTGATGTACTAACATGCTAGAATTTTCATGTTTATAGCAGCTAAATAATTTCAAGAAATTACAAATACCCTTGCCAGTATTGAAATAAATATAATATGAAGTCATTTCCATCCTATTTTGGTGATGATAATTCCCATATTTTGCCTCTTTATGTCAGAAACTGATGATGAAATAGAGAGAGATCATGCAGGCTGCCATTTTGTTGGACGAATAATAAAACAATGGCCTCGCTGCATAACAATCACGTTGAAATAATAGAAGGGCTCACTCACCGCATTATGTGATCTGGTATGTGCTACTCAAGCGCATCCACACACTAAAAAATGGACTTAAGTGTAAGACCGCGCCTGCTCCTAATAGGCCGAACGTCAACTTTCCCAGTGCAGGGAAAAAATACATGGGGGCTCGGGGCGAATTCGCCCCCGAATGCTGGCAGCAGATTCTGACTGAGAGCTTCAGTGGGCCATCAAATGGTCACTGCTTCTAAATGAAACATTAACTATATTGTCAAACACATTAAAAAACTTCTCAAATTTCTAAATAATAAGATTATATCATGTTAGGTTAAGGAGGTATCCATGCACTAAACGACTGGAGTCTTTACAGTCGAGACATTCCCTACTACATGGTCAGGGAGGGAGTTCCACAAGCGGACAACAGTTGGAATGAAACCTCTGTCCAGAGTAGATGTTCTGACAGCAGGCAAGGAGAGGGTATGGAATGGCATGGATAAGCTAGACAAAATGTGGTGTGGTGCAAGCCCGGGTGGTGGGCGATTGTCCAGGGTTCAGGCGGTTCACAGAGCGAGGAGTCCACAACTTGTTGTATGAGCACATATCGACACAGACAATGTTAGAGCTCTCATAGTTAGTCAGAAAAAAATAATCCAGTTAAGATGACTAAGCACTTATATTGGCACTGGGAAGATTGCATATCTTGTTGCAAATGATCAGATATAACATGAGGAACAACCCTTGTCGTAACACTTCAAAAATATAGAGCAAATTTACTGATAATCTGCATTTCATACCCTAACATCTAAGACCAAATTCTGCATTTGATACCCTAACGTTGATGGGAGCTGAAGAACACCCCACTTGTAAGGAAATCTCCATGTGAAAAGTCAAATACATTGTCAGCAAAGTGGTTCAGAGATTTTTGGAACATGCACGTGGTCTCTGACCTGGGGGGGGGGGGGGGGGGGGAGGAAGACCTATTGATTAGATATTTCGAGCACATGAAGGCCACAGAGGTCAGCTGTAAATTGCAGGTATATCCTTGTTAGTGTGTTTGTTTAAAATATTCAAATTTGAACCTCAAATGTGGCCAATTTGCTTCACATTAAGAGAGGATCTGATTAGATTATGAGTGATTTGGGTCTGAGATTTACAAAAAAACCCATTGGGGTCAGTAATGTATTAATTACATGATTACATGTACATGTACCTTAGCTTTCTTGAGCACTTTACTTTTTAACTTTTATGTGCATTTCTGTTGAAACAAAGATGAACAGACTTTTGGTTGTTACGTCAAAGGAGTCGGTAAACATGTGCCATTTACCCTGGGGAATATGTCTCATTGAGACCCTGTACATCACCCCACGTAAATCACTTTATGAAAAGCACCCTAACGGGGATTGAAGTAGGACGGAAAGTACTGTATTAACATCTCCATTTTTTATACCCTTAACCCTGAAAGGGCATTTTATGCAAGGATTGCATCATTGTCTCCTATTTTTCTCAGATTTTTGGGATTTTGGTACCCTTTTTTTTCTGATTGTACTTGTTTTTTATACCCTAAACTGGATCCCCAGGTTCCCGCCCCGTGCTGAAAAGGCGTCCCTTTTCTATGTTTTCTGTTTAAGGGATGATGTACAATACAAGGCTTCAATTTAAACAATATCCCCCTGGGCCTTTATTCTGTTTATTTCGGCATAATTCAAGAACAGTTTGATTCACAATGAAAGTTATCGAATGTAGGTGGAGGCATATGGTGGAGCAGTCACATTCTTCTTTATATTCATTTGTTCAATGTTATTTTACTGTTGGTTATGTGGCTCTAAAGCTCAAAAGCAATTCTAATTATGCCTATTCAGGTCTTCCTGTTTTCCTTTGATGATTCTTGCAGATGGTGCCTCTTCATCAGCAGTTCCAGTTGAGATAAAAAAAAGAAGATGGTAGAGACCTGTGGACACTTAGCCACAGATACAGGGAAGAAGAGAAATACAACTACAGACAGAGATGTCTTGAAGCAACTATCAGGAACAAATAGCTTCTTTACAGAGGAAAAATTCGCCCTGACACGTGCTGCCCTGATAATGAAGCAGGATGCTTTGTTCATGAAATGGTTGTATTTTGTATCAGTAACATACTCACTTTCATAGGTTGATATGATATAGACTGGCCTTGAGGGAGATAAAACATTTATTGCCTGAAGTAGATTTTATTGCCCTCGTCCTGAACCTTGATCAAAGACTGCATATTGTTGTTTTACATATTGTTTGTTCGGTTCAAAACAGAAATCAAAGATCTTAGTCAAATTCATTAAGTTGGTAAAACATTACAAGAATGGAACTCTCCTCATTAAAGCCTGAAGGACTTGTTAAACCTTTTTTCAAATTGTATACCTGTGTGGGAAATTGAATACTATATTGTGTTTTTTTTATTTTTTTTTTTGACCTTCATGAAAAGAAGAGAAAACAAAAAAGGAAGGTTGGATTATGACATTTATTATGGATAAATAACTATTAGAAAGAAAAGTAGCTGAACTGTAACATTCTCGTGAAACTACTTGATCTGTGAAATGCTTCCCAAGTACAGCAACTGTAGGGTTATTATGTAAGAGGAATAATGACATGTGTAGTCAAGACAAAGGCTTGCATGAAATAAACTTCATGACATGTTACTGGATGACTTGTCAAAAGTAAACTTTAATGAAATAGAGCAGAAAGGATCTCGTATTTGAAACAAAAGGAACAATATACAAATTTAAAACAACATTATGCAATCTTGATCAAGATATATACATGTATTTCTGTGCAAGGAATCAACAACAACAAAATGAACAAAAAAAAAAAAAAGAGAGAATGAAAGGGCAGTTTTACGAAATTGTCATACCCCCTCAACTTATAGTGTTTCGGGTAGAAACTTGAAAATTTTGTGACATAACAGCGAAAGTTACAAATTACATGTACCTTAATTTCTGAACATATCTTACAACTAGGGAGCCATTTTCTTGGTGAGGGGTCTTTTCAGTATTGTTAATATTCTCTAAGATAAAATTATGTAAAGAAATTGGAGAAGTATAAGTGTTGAAAAAGTACTTATTCTGTCAGTATTATTTTTAGAAACAGAAAACGTCAACAAGTTTATGGTGTTGACCTTCAATTAAGATCTTATATTGCAATTGTGATGGGCATTGATGTGAAACACTACACTACTAACAATCCTCAAATAATTATGAAATAGTCCATAAAGAAAATATATCAATATTTCAATGTATTTTGTTTGCTGATTCATTTTCATGGCATTATCCAAAATTTGGTGGCCATTTTGAAAGCGACCTATTGATGGCTTCTCTCTTTTTTTCAGTCACAGTATTGTTGGACATACATGTATTTAATCAAAACTAATTCAAATCTAGACAAATCTGTCTGCTTCATAGTATTGTTAGTTAGCTAGCAAAGATATTACATTGGAATTTGGCGGCCATTTTGAAAGCCTTCATTGTGGGTCTCTATAGATTCTGAAATACAATGAAGCTTCTTTATGTATAACTATACTCAAAACAAATGCCAAAAGTGGCATGCCTCATAGATACTGTGTGTTATGCCTCCGCCCACCGTAGGTGGTTGCCGGAGGCATTATGTTTCGGGTCGGTCCGTCCGTCCGTCCTTTTTCGTTCTCGGCGATAACTTAAGAACCGTGGACAGATCAACTTCAAACTTGGCTTGTGTATCCATATGGGAGGGACAATGATCTGATTAGATGTTGGAGTCTCAAAGTCAAAGGTCAAGTCATCAGAGGTAATAAAACACATAAAAATGGCTCTTTTCTCGCGATAACTTAAGAACCATTTGACAGATCCGCCTCAAACTTGGCACAGGTATGCATATTGAGGGACAATGATCTTGATTAGATTTTGGGGTCACAAGGTTAAAGGTCAAGGTCATAGAGGTAATAAAACATATAAAAATGGCTCGTTCTCGCGATAACTTAAGAACCATTTGACCTATCAACCTCAGACTTGGCACAGGTAGGCATATGGGAGGGACAATGATATGATTAGATTTGGAGTCACAAGGTCAAAGGTCAAGGTCATAGAGGTAATAAAACATATAAAAATGGCTCGTTCTCGTGATAACTTAAGAACCATTTGACCTATCAACCTCAGACTTGACACAGGTATGCATATGGGAGGGACAATGATCTGACTAGATTTTGGGTCACAAGGTCAAAGTTCAAGGTCATAGAGTTAATAAAACACATAAAAATGGCTCGTTCTTGCGATAACTTAAGAACCATTTGACCTATCAACTTCAAACTTGGCACAGGTATGCATATGGGAGGGACAATGATCTGAGTAGATTTTGGGGTCTCAAGGTCAAAGGTCAAAGGTCATAGAGGTCATTATCTACATAGAAATGGCTCGTTCTTGTGATAACTCAGTAACCATTTGACGGTTCAACAAACTTGGCTCATGTATGCATATGGAAGGGCGATGCTCTCATTAGATTTCGGGGTCAACAAGTCAAGTTCAGGTCAAAGATGTCATTGTATAAATGAAAATAAATCAACATAAAGTGCCATTTATTTCTGATTGGTAATGGCGGAGGCATAAATTTCGACCCACGCGTGGTCGAAGATTCATCTAGTTTTAAAAATCTAATGCAAAAAGTGTTTATAATTGCCCCATATTTACGTATTTGAACCATAGACACACTTTTTATGGGATTTTGTGGCCATTTTGAAAAAAAAAAAGCGCACCTCACAGAAAAGTTCTCAAATACAGCCTGTTTAACCTGAGATAATTCTTGTTCTGCATGAAAACCTGGTCTAGAAAAACACATGAGAATATCCCCTTCTCCTGGAATCACCTCTCTCACAGTCTCACTATGACCCGGACTACTTGGCATTGTAATAAAACTCATCTCTGCATGATGATATTCACAAAAACAGGTCATTTAAGTGGCAATAGCGTAAACATATGTTTTGTAAAAGCGTGAAAGTACTCCTTGAAATTCACAAATATTTACAAATGTTATTTTTTCTGCTCTTGTGATCGTGACTGATATTCCGTGCTAGCGAGTTTGGAGTACGATTTTGACTTCAGGATTTTTCCTGCAATTTTGGCCATCAAAATGCATTCTAGGCCTATAAAATATTTTAACAGTTGGCCTAAAGTTGGTCAGCTGACTCAACATACAAAAATAATATACCAAGCTTTGAAAATTGAGGGGGGGAGGGGAAACATGTCCACCCCGTCTTACGCGTATGATGTACAGGCCTCAATGAGACACATCTCCCCGGGTTAAAAATCAAATTTGGGGGCATTTAGTCACTCTTGTGTCTACTCTAGATGTCATTTAAACTTTGGACTTAGCAGAAGCTTCTTTTTCATCCTATTTTTCAGGGGGGGTAGAGCTTGAAAAATGTTGAGAGAGCAAAGGCTCATTATTAAATGCCTGTACATTGTGTAAGTTTAAAACCATTTACTCCCATTTAGTGGAAGGACATTTACACATTGATGGCAAAGTGACCAGGTTTAACGGTTCTACTTTTGTACCTAGGAAGAGAAAAACGGATATGTTCACTCATGTGTACAGTGCTTTTATATTACTTACGACATCAGAAGTGGTCTGCTGTGGACATTGGTAATGCAAATTCCTTTTCCATTTCTTCCCCTTTTGATCCACAGCCTACTGGGAGATACACTGTGATGCTTCACTGACAGAGCCACAAAGGAAAGGACTCCTCTCTCTGAAAGAGGAGGGGATATGGAATGCCAGGCAACATTATCAAATGCAGTTGTCCTGTTCTCATCAACTTTGAGTGACATCCACCTCATGATTGGATTCAAGCAAATTACTGTCGTCACAATCAATACTCACTTTTTGTATGATGTCACATGCTGCCATTAATAGTATCCGTAAATAGTAGGACCCAATGAACTATTAATACAGCTTGTGACATCAGATGTTACTGTCCTTGGCAAATTTGCTCATTTGCATAATGCTTTGCCCCCCCCCCCCCAGTTGCCCCCCCCCCCCCGAAATTTTGAGGACTGAAAAGAAAATTACAGTATTTGTAAATAAGTAATTGTTTTCATAAGCATCATATTCAAACTGTGAAGTGCTCTAAAATCCATTTTCCCGCTCTTTCAAAACTCAGATTGAAAACAAACAGTGGTTATTTGAAGTATTTCTTTATCGTTATCATAGCCATTGATATAAGGCAATAAACTATCATGACTGTAACACATTAAACATCTAAGACTAAACTAGGCTTAAAACTTATCTAATGCTTAATGCATATTGCTAAATTTCCTTGGGAGCTTACATTTAACACAACTTTGTTTTGTAATTGTTTATGTAATTGAAATTATCTTGTATGCACCTTGAGCATCTCTTGAGATGGATATGTGCACATTGTAAATATTGTCATTATTATTATTATTATTATTAAGCAAATCTTTTAATGCAAAGTCACAGCTTTTCTCATATTACTACATTACTACTAATTTAAGCAATACCGTAAACTGGGGTGACTTTGGACACAGAATGACTTTGGACACAACAGAAAAAAGTATTTTTCATTTTACATTCTTTCCCTTGTGGTATTTTCCAGTATTTTTCTGTATGTTATTTAGGGGAATGTGTGAATATTATGAATGACTATTGTGTTCTTGTATATTTCATTGCTTACATTGTTTTTGTACTTTTCTTTGCAGGGTCCATAAAATGCTTGATTTTTATGGCCTTCAAACTTTGGTACTCCAGAAATACAGAATAATGGAAGCTCAAGCCTACTGGCTGGATAGTGAACATAAAGGGATCATGAACCCACCTGTATAGTCTTGATACCCGACCACCCTTGCAAATCTGAAAATAGGTCATGTCCAATTTCACCCCATGATTTGGCTTCTCGTACGGGTGACTTAGGACATCAAAGGAGTACCAAATGTTCGACAGCTACATAACTATTCATTCAGTGCCCTGTTTAACTACACGTTTTCAAATTAGTTCATCTACTCTTTTGGATATTTAGGCATATAAGAATTCAAAATATCAAATTTCATTATTTAAAAATCTTGAAAAAAAAGCGTGCAACCAAGTGTCTGTTAATGCCCCTTTAAAATGGAAGTTCTAACATGTTTATTGTTAGCAAAATTTTGTAGCTAAAATACCACCAGAAAAAGTATGTACATGTACAAGTTGTATTTGTAAGTCATTATTTGGTGGCTGTTGAAAAAAATTGAACAGATTGGAGTTGTTAAGATTTAAACAAAACAACAGTATTGTAGTCCAAAGCTAACCAGGTGGTCAACTACTAACCGTGCTAATCGCAAGTGACAGGTCCACAGAAAATTCATGCAGTGCCCTGCTTAACTACACTTTCAATTTGTTCATTTACTATTTTCGATATTTAGGCTTATAAGAATTCAAAATATCAAATTTAATAACAAAATCTTAAAAAATTATGCAACCAAGTGTCTGTTAATATCCCTAGCAAAATTTTGTAGCCAAAATACCACCACAAAAACGTAATGTACAAGTTGTACTTGTAAGTCATTATTTGGTGGCTGTTGAAAAAAATTGAACATATTGGAGTTGTTAAGATTTTTAAAAAACTGTGTTGTAGTCCATACTTGCCCCATAGGAAGGTTTACTTTAGACAATTAGCTGTACAGGTGATTATGCAGTGGGATACTTAGGTTGTCCAAAGTCACGCCAAACTACGGGGTCACTTTGGACAAACTTTGACCAAAAAAAATCATGAAATAAAATAAACTGCAGGGAATTCTATATGACACGATGTCCTCTTTATTGGTACTTGCCAACCCCTACATTACCCCTAGAATTCCTCTGTTCATAATGAAGATATTGATATAAATAGTTGAAATTTGTCCAAAGCCACCCCAGTTTACGGTAACACAAATACTTGCAATATCAATTT
Organism: Echinometra lucunter; assembly: GCA_029962745.1. Classification (NCBI taxonomy): domain Eukaryota; kingdom Metazoa; phylum Echinodermata; class Echinoidea; order Camarodonta; family Echinometridae; genus Echinometra; species Echinometra lucunter. The sequence goes on along the minus strand of JAPZVO010001466.1, from coordinate 529 downwards.
TAAAATGTAATGGGGAAATTTATCAGTTTTATCTAATATCTGTATAATGACTCCTTAAAAAGTTCCGTACGCAATTTGTATTTCGTGACATGTACTTTTATAACTTCCTTCTTTGTTTCTGTTGTTTATATTTTATCGCTCCAACTCTCTGATTATGTATTATGTTATGTTTATTTATTTTCGATGCCTAAGTAATCTTGTCTTATGAACTACATATATCTTATTTCAGTATTGACAAATGTAACTGTTTTTTAATGTTTGAAATATGTAATGAGTCTCTTAATTGTATACATGACCAATGCAGCCTTTGGACTGCGACTCATGTTTTTAATAACCTTGAATTGAATTGCATTGAATTGAATTGAATTGAGACTCCCATAATGATTTTGGTATTGTATCAAAGCTGTAATGATATGTTATTAGTCTGCACAGTTTTCTCACCCGTAGGTAATACATAACTTTATTACAGCCATTTATATTTGGAAGCAGGACAGGTGTGGTGCCAGAAGCGGTGCAGCATGAACAAAAT